>JARYGA010039300.1:0-18811 GCA_030545235.1 Helianthus tuberosus | reverse complement strand
TTCTAAGTGACCACTTCTTCTATAAGTCAGTTTATAGTCTTTCGTCCCTTGCAGATATCTAAGGACCTTCTTAGCTGCTTTCCAGTGATCTAGGCCAGGATTAGTCTGATAACGGCCAAGCATTCCAGCAATATAAGCGATATCTGGGCGAGTACAGACTTGAGCATACATCAGGCTCCCGACTACTGACGCGTAAGGTATCTGGATCATTTGCTCCTTTTCAACCCTGTTGTCGGACATTGGAATGAACCGAAAACATCTCCCTTAACTACTGGAGCGACGGAGGGTTTGCACTGTTGCATGTTGTAACGTGTATGGACACGATCTATGTAAGTCTTTTGGGACAATCCTAAGATCCCTTTGTGTCTATCTCGGTGAATTTCGATGCCAATGACGTAAGAAGCATCTCCGAGATCCTTCATGTCGAAGTTATGCGAGAGTAACCGCTTCGACTCATGCAACATGTCTAAACTATTACTTGCCAATAGAATATCATCTACGTAAAGGACAAGTATAGTAAAGTTACTCCCACTCATCTTGAGGTAGGTGCATTGATCCACTTGATTCTTCATGACTTCATCAAACTTGAGGTACCATTGACGTGATGCTTGTTTTAACCCATAAATGGATTTCTTCAACCTACAGACTAGATGCTCCTGACCTTCAGGTTTAAAGCCTTCAGGTTGTTTCATGTAAACATCTTCGTCTAAGTCTCCGTTAAGGAAAGCAGTTTTGACGTCCATCTGATGCAGCTCTAAATCAAAATGAGCTACTAGGGCCATAACGATCCTTAATGAATCTTTACGAGAGACGGGTGAAAATGTCTCTTGATAATCAATTCCCTCTTTTTGAGTGTAGCCCTTTGCAACCAATCTCGCTTTATAGCGTTCAACGTTCCTATTCGGATCCACATTTGTTTTGAACACCCATTTACATCCTACAGGTTTAACACCGTTGGGTAATTCGACCAAATCCCAAAACGTCATTTTTCTTCATGGATTCAAGCTCATCAATCATTGCTTTATACCATTCAGAAGACTGATCACTGCTAATGGCTTCATTATAAGAGATAGGATCATTGAGCTTTCCAGCATCCATTTCAGTCAGGTAGGTAACATAATCATCCCAATTAGTAGGCCTTCTTTGCCTAGATGACCTCCTGAGTTGATTATCGGGTTCAACGTTGTCTTGGTTTTGAGCGTTTGATGTGCCTTCGTTATGAGGTATAATGGGTTCTGATTGTGGAGATGGAGTTTGTGCAGTGGCTTCAGGTGCAGTTATTGCATTGGGTACAAGAGGAGTAAACGGAGTAATGGTAAGCGATGAGTCTCCCCCCCCCCCCGGTTCTTGTACTTCTTGCAATTCTTTGTAAGGGTTGGTACTGCTCCCACTGACCTTGAAATCCTCCAGGAACGCAACACGCTTGGTTTCAACAACACGGGTGACATGGGAAGGACAATAGAAACGATAACCCTTTGAATGATCAGGATACCTGATAAAGAAACATGTAACTGTTTTAGGGTCAAGTTTCCTTAGGAAAGGATTATAGAGTTTTGCTTCAGCAATGCAGCCCCATACTTTCATATATTTAAGACTTGGTTTCCTTCCTGTCCAAAGTTCATAAGGAGTTTTAGGGACAGACTTAGAAGGAACTCTATTGAGTATATGAACAGCTGCTTTTAACGCTTCAGTCCAGAGGAATAATGGTAAATTAGTGTTGGCTAACATACTGCGCACCATGTTCATAAGGGTACGATTTCTTCGTTCAACGACACCGTTCTGCTGAGGTGTACCAGGTATGGTGTATTGGTGTACAATCCCCTGGCCCTTACAAAACTCATAAAATGGACCAGGAGCTTGACCCACATCAGTATGTCTTCCATAATATTCACCGCCTCTATCTGATCTCACAACTTTAATCTGACGATCTAATTGCTTTTCAACTTCAGCTTTATAATCTTTAAAAGTTGTAAGAGCTTTAGATTTTTCCTTAATGAGATAAAAGTACTTGTAACGAGAATAATCATCAATGAAAGTGATAAATGAAGTATGTCCTGTTATGCAAGCGATTTGGTAGGGACCACTAATGTTAGTATGAATGAGTTCTAATAGATTAGATCTCCTAGTGGCACCTTTCTTATTCGCTGATGTCATTTTGCCTTTAAGACATTTGACACATGTTCCAAAATCAGTGAAATCGAGAGGAGGTAAGACTTCATCCTTTACGAGACGATATAATCGTTCTCTTGAGATGTGGCCTAAACGTTGATGCCACAACATGGATGAAGTCTCTAAGTCTCGTTTCTTTTCCATCTTTGTGAGTGATTCATTAATATTATATGACAACAAAGATTTGAAAAAATTATCATCTAGTTCTAATCTATAGAGACCCTTCTCTATAGATTAGAACTAGATGATATTTTTTTCAAATCTTTGTTGTCATCCAGAATGCCAGTACCATAAACAACGGAATCATAGAGAATAGAGAGTTTGCGATGACCATGGGAAACAACAAAACGTCCATGTCTAACTTTGGTCCTGATACAAGGTTCCGAGTTACCTCAGGAACATAAGGTATCATAAAGTTTAATACATAAACCAGTTTTCAAAAATAATTGTAATGTTCCTATGGCCTTCACTTCTAATTCCCGATCATCCCCAACTTTAAGTGTTCTTTGGTTTCTTCCCAGCTTCCGGATTAAAAGGAATCCCTGAGTAGAGTTGGTTACATGAACCATAGAACCAGAATCAAACCACCAAGAATTAGCAGGAACATTTAAATTAAAGGACTCAAGTATCATGAAAAAATCGTTACCTTTCTTAGCCAGCCACTCCTTGAAGTCAGGGCATTCCTTTTGCTTATGTCATGTTTTCTTACAGAACTTGCAATAGGGTTTGCCTAAGGAGCTCTTAGAGCTGGAAGGTGCACTTATATTAGGATTTGGCTTTTGGACTTTGGAAGCATCCTTTCTTTGATGACTGTTCTTCCTCTTCTTAGAGTTGGAGGTGGTGAAGTTAGCAACATCAGTAGTGCGATCCATCTTCATACGCTCTTCCTCCTGTACGCACATAACGACCAGCTCACTCATCGTCCATTTTTCCTTCTGAGTGTTGTAATTGATCTTGAATGCTTCATAGGACGAAGGAAGCAAAGTGATGATGAAGTGAACAAGAAAACCATCACTGATTTCCATCTCTAACCCTTTCAGCTTATTGGCCATGGCATGCATCATCATGATGTGTTCGCGAATGCCGCTCCTCCCATTATACTTAGTCGTCACCAGCTTGAGAATAAGGGTGCTAGCGTGTGCTTTTGATGTTCCTTTGAATTGAGCCTCCACAGACGCCAGGTAGGTTTTAGCGTCATCAGAATCAGGAATAGCTCCTCTAATCGCATTGTGTATGGATTGCTTCATGAACATGAGAGACATGCAGTTACACCTAGTCCATTTTTCATGAACTATCTGCTCAGCAGCAGTACTTTGAGTGGTAAGGTCCGCTGGCTTATTTTCTCTTAAAGCATAATCGAAATCCAGCAACCCAAGCGTAAGCATGAGGGCATCCTTCCATTCAGCAAAGTTATCACCAGTCAAAGGTGGAATCCCGCAATTGGGTGCTGATAGTTGAAATAAGATGAGCAAGTTATGATACTAAGAAAGAAGTCCTAATGTGATCTAAGGGCATGTTATACTAAGGCATGCATAAATAATGACCATTTTAATTATGAAGCTGTGATATTGTCTATTACTAACATCAAAATAATAGACTTAGTGTTACACCCTAACACGTTTAACCTTAAAACGACGCAGCGGAATTTCGAGCCTTAAAATTTCTTTCATGATATACATCTTGACATTCTAAAAATTCATTTTATAATATAAGAACATAAATTATCATCACTACGTTACATATTTAAGCATTCCTGTACAATCTGTCTTGTGACTCGATCCTTGATCTCCAATCTTTGGTAATCCTCACGAACGGTACTACCTGCGCTCACCACATAAAATTCACAACATTAGTACGCATTATAACATACACGGTTTGTACACGTTTACTTCTCGTTTCGTTAACCCTTTACATCCCAGCTTTCCCATCCTGATCATACGATCCATAGTGAGACTTCATTGGTATTCCTGCGTTACACTTCATTCACCAAGCACGCTATTATAATCGTTAGTACTCAATTTCATTTAATGCATGCGTACATACTTTCATACAAACTGATACATACGCTTACGATCACAAATAGCAACTTTTCTACATACATACCTACATACATACGTACGTACCTACGTACGTGCATACCTAAATATACCCATTCATACCTACCTACCTACCTACATACATACATACATACATACATACATACATACATACATACATACATACATACATACATACATACATACATACATACATACATACATACTTATTACATACCTTCACACTAACTTACATACGTGCATACCTTCGTACATACTCACTTGAGTACATATACGTACTACCTACATACACACCTACATACATACATACATTCATACATACATACATACATACATACATACATACATACATACATACATACATAAATACATACATACATACATACATACATACATACATACATACATACATACATACATACATACTTATTACATGCCTTCATACTAACTTACATACATACATACATACCTACATTTATATTTACAACCACCTATTGCAATATACCCGACTCATACTCTCCTACTCACATACAAACCTTCATATATTCGCGTATTCTTGCTCACATACTCATCAAGATACCCACGTAGGTGCATACATGCTTTCAAACACTTCTACAAACGAGTATAGAGATACACAAACATACATATGTACCTATCTACATGTGTGCTTACCCTAATGGTCGTAAAACATAAGTTAAATTAGTCATTCGCAACTTAAAACGCGTTTAAACGAGTTCCCAAGCCAAAACGGGGCAAACGAACGATTTTCGCCAACCAGGGGGGGCCTCGCGTGACGCCAAGGGCCTTGGCGTCACGCCTAGCCCCTGATTTCACAGAATCTTCGCAGCTGGTTGCTGCATATTCCCAGCACGTCCGCGTTTCACGGAAACGGTCATAACTTCTTCGTTATTGGTCCGTTTTACCCGATTCTTTTTCCTACGCGTCCGTAATTTAATTCTCCATCTTGTGGAGTTAAGATCCAACATTTGGACTACCGAAATTTATAACTTTTAAGCCTTCGGCTTATTACCCTTTTCCATGATTTTTACCCGTTCATGCATTTACCCACATAACTTGTTGGTTTGACCTTAACTTCATATGAATTGATAGTTTCAAGGTCATTTGTCATAAAAATTCATTCTCGGATGCCCTACATCTCATTCCACCCGTTTTCGCTCAAAAGTTTATTTTGACCCGTTAAGGGTAATTGCGCATTAAAATGTTTATGACTTACAAACCATACTTCTCACTTTCATACTTAACCAAAACATTACACTAATCGAGTAACTTGCTTCTAAACTACTTTTTAAGATCGTTTACCCAAAATACCCATCAAGGGCATTTTGGTCAACTTTAATCCCATACTTTACGACAAAAGACTACGACACATACTTGTCTTCAACCTTCGTGTTTAGTTAATTAAAACACCATATTACTTAATCGAACTAAGAAGTGATTACAGAAATCACTTACCTTATGCGTCCGTGCTCGTATCCGATTCCTTGCCTCTTCTTGACCCGTTAACACCTCAAGCTTGAGTCCGTCTCGACGTGTTTCCTATACTTTCATTTCATCGAAACCACGCCCTTATTAGCATACTCATTTGTACATGTAACAATCATATCATTCGCATAATTCACACTTAACTTTCCTTAGTCATTTCTAACAAGCATTAAAACATATAATCGACTTCATATCCTTTCCATCACACGTAATTCATCATGTAATTACAAATAATACATATTAACATAACATGTACCAAACGACTTCCTATAATCCTACCTTTACGACAACGAGTCAAATCATGTTTCTTAATCTTGTTGACTTTCAAAAGTCAACTATTAACCATATGTAACCATCGACTTATCAACATATACCCGTAACATCATAATCGACTATACGGACGAAACTATATACATTGCATCATACACTTGATGTGAGTACTACCTTTTAAACATAACGTACAACTATTTCATGCACAAATCTTCTAAACTCATACATAACCCATCAAATCCTACTACTAATCATCATATATCATTCCAAATGAACATTAAACATAACATCATCACATTCCTCCTAATTCATCTAACAATAATTCATCATACCCACATAATACATCAATCTTTCAACAAGACTCGAACATGGGAGGTGATTCTAGTCATCATCTTCCCCCTAACTAACGGGTTCCACCTCTAATCATCAAATTAACGCAAACCATACATAACCCATGTTCTAAACGAGGATTCTAACCCTTGTACATGATCAATTTCATATTAACTCATGGATTAGAACATAACCCACTTCACCCATGATCACCAATCTTAGATTTAAGACATACCTTATGATCCCCTCGTGTTGGTGATCGTTAATCCATGCTCGGTTATGGATTTAAGCTTCATCTTGCCTTCCGATTTGAGCATAAAGATGGTGTTAGGGTTTGAGGCTCCATAGGAGCCTCCTGCTCCTTCTCGAACACACACGTATGTGTGTGTTTGTGTGTGATAAGTTATTTAATAACTTAACTTTCATCTTTCCCACTTTAGCCCCTCGGGTTTACCTTTAAAACATAACTGACATTACCTTCCTCTTTTAATTCTTTTGACCATACCCTTAACTAGGTTAAATAGCCTAGTTATTTATTTCATGACGTGTCATATAGGAACACACGACAAATATTAACATTTAGATTTTGGGGCGTTACAAGTCTACCACCCTTAAACGAGGTTTCGTCCCCGAAACCTTTCTCACTTCTATTTATCACTAATTAATTATTCTCTATGTCCATCAACACCACCGTTAGCCCATCACAACGACTATCTTCTTTCTTAAAGAACCCGCTCCGGAGTTCTCATTAGTGTCGCTTTCACTAATAACACAAGTTCCTAACAGCCTTTATAGCTAATGATTCAATCATCATTCTAATACTCGTATATCATATGCATTATATACCTTCTTACTCACTTGCAACCGTTCCACATCCCATTACTAACATTCCCATTTGTTTATTTCAACATTCATAATGTTTTCATCGACTATACGATCTTGCATCAAAATTTGTATATACTCAGATATGTTTAACTTTAACGTTAACCTTATTCTACATTTTCTACAGTTACGTATACCTTACATACCTTTATGTTATCTTTAAATCATTTCGTTCATTTCACATTACTATTGCTTTCACTTCATGCATTACTTAATTCACGTGTATAAATAGTTCATATCTCTCCAACATGAGTTAAACATTTTACTAACCTCTTTTTCATTTCCTAACCCACGATCCGCAACCCAGATCGATCATCATTCTCCTCGAGTACTAGCCGTACAGGCCAGGTTTCATTCTTTCATGTAATGAGCTTCCGTTCGCGCACGTCCTTTCACCAATACGATTGGTTTCATCACATCAATAGTTCTGCTATAACGTACCGCACATTCTATTTCTTACATGCAATCTTTTCATTCAATTAATCATTTCGCCAACTGAAGTACACGCTCGTACTCCCTTCCATTCATGCTTACTTGCAAAGACCTTATTACATCGTTTCAATATTTCTTACTAAGCTTACCATTCCCGCCCCTACTCAAGTTATTGTCCGGGTCACAGCCCGTCATCATTCTGACTTCTAAGAGTCAATTACTAACACATCTAACACATAACTTATACAAACTTCGTCTATTATACTATCACTTTTTACTTTATACTTTATACTTATTTCTATGACCCGTTCGACTCGATCATGGTCAAACTGTCGACATCTTCTTAGGCGGATTAATTTCATCTTTTTATATTTTTGAATCCGTCTCACAGATTCAGACGCATCATTCATGCTTTTTCATTCATTGAATCCGCCTTACGGATTCAAACATTACATTCATGCCTTTCATCCTTGAATCCGCCTCACGGATTCAAACATATCATTCATGCCTTTCATCCTTGAATCCGCCTCACGGATTCAAACATATCATTCATGCCTTTCATCCTTGAATCCGCCTCACGGATTCAAACATATCATTCATGCCTTTCATCCTTGAATCCGCCTCACGAATTCAAACATATCATTCATATCTTGTTGATCCGTACTTAATTACGGATTCCACATTGTTCATTATTATCAGGCATGTTATCCATACTTTCATAGTACTCTCAATTTCCCGAGAGTCTTACTTCCCATTTCACACACACGCCCGCCTGCTACCTAACTCTACCGGACATACCTGTAACAATTATCATGATCTCACGAACGTCATACGTTTCTCGTGTACTGGCCAGGTACACAATCCACATAGTAGTTTCGTGCCTTCATGTAATTGTCACCTTATGTCCGTAGACTTAGGTTTCGGCGCGTGTATCACTTCCAGTACTTCATTACTATACTATCATTGTCTTTGATTTTTAAAATTCCCCTTCCCTTAATTAATTTTTACCATTACTTACACCCACTTATTACATTTTACGTACCTGGGCTCATTTGCCTACTTGTCTTATTACCTCTTTGCCTGCCTTAGTATTCATCCTAGACTGCATTCTCGGATCATCCTCTTCCAATACTTATGCTTACCTTGCACATCCAACAGAGAATCCAGTCAGAGATGCAGCCATTGAGTTCGACGTACTTGTCAGGATGATCTGGTTCCTCCTTAGGGTGTAAGATTATGATGGTGATGAAACCGAAATAAGGGAAGGATTCGGTTATGGAGAGAGAGCCGAAATTGATGTTATGAGGGTTGTGTAATTGTCTAACCCTTAAACTCTCTAATAATCTCCTTATATATACACCCAAGAGGAAACCTAATTAGTTAATAAGGGTAATATGGTCCATCAACAATTACCAACTAATTATTAATAGGTTATTAATATATTTTGATCTATATATAATATAAATGATTATAATGGCTACACGATTAAATATTATAACAATAATATATTTAATCTCACAGAGGAGACAAGGAGGATGAGAGATATCTTGGATAAGGGTAGTGTGGGGTGTGTGTGGATTGATTGGTAGGTTACCTTAGGCTAGGCGGAGCGAGCTTGAGGTAGAAGCCCTTACAACCTCAGCTGATGTTTGATAGTCTTATTTATCTAATTTGAAAAAGTAAAAGAGTTACAAGTACGTAGCATTTCTCTATTTTTCTTTTCATAGTTTTGTATTAAACGCCTATCTATAACGTCGAACATCCATATTGTAGGTTCATGGACCCTAACCTTTGCACATACTTGAATACTGAATACTAAGCCAAATGTGAGTATTCCCGGTCAGGGTGAGCAAATTAACCACCATAATTCATAATCGAACCATAACTGGCACAAACAAACCAATATTCACCGATAACCGATATAACCGATGTTTATTGTTATGAAGCTTTGTTTAACCGACAATCGGTTTTGGTTACGTTCACAAAGCTTTGCTTAACCGATGTAACCAAAACCGAACCAAACTTGTAATGTTAATATTTATATTTTACAATAACCATGTAGAGGTTTTTTTTACTAAAATAAAAGTATGTTAGCAATAAAATGTTCTTGATTAGATGCTCTTTGTTATAATGAGGAATTGAGGTGTTATAATCGTATGAATTTTTAGTATAACATTAAGTGCACAATTAATTTATTTT
This sequence comes from Helianthus tuberosus, assembly GCA_030545235.1. Lineage (NCBI taxonomy): Eukaryota > Viridiplantae > Streptophyta > Magnoliopsida > Asterales > Asteraceae > Helianthus > Helianthus tuberosus. The sequence goes on along the minus strand of JARYGA010039300.1, from coordinate 8,969 downwards.
AGTTGCTGGTTTAACAAAATTCAATCAATGAGAATCACTTTCAATGCATTTGCATATGAATATATATTCAAGGTCGGGAAACTAGAAAATTTTGTTGTCCCACATCGAAGGCTTAAGTAACTTGTTTTTGTTGAGAATTACTTTATTGAAAGGAATCCCACACTGACACTTTAATCAAAAAGTGTAGCCTTTGTTGTCTTATAAAAATTTGGACAATTTAAGTCTAAATGGTGCACACCTCTAAATTACACATCCCTACTTATTTCAAGCCATGCTTGGTTAATTAACCAAAGTTAACCAAAACCAAACCATAACTGGTTAATTGTAAATGAAGTTTGGTTATGGTTGATGGAATCCCATAACCGAAGCTCTTGGTTACAGCTAATGGTGAAAACCAAACCTACCAATGCACACCCCTAATTCCCAGTGCTCGCACATACTTCTAGTACATGTAGATTCAAATTTGTGAGAACTTACCTTCTTCTTTACCAAGAAACCCTAAGGTCACTTCTATTTACCAAGTTACATCATGAATATTTTTACATGGCATCTTAAAGTTACACGTGTGAATATTATAGGCATGAGAGCACAAGGTCACTTCTATTTACCAAGTTACTGGGTAAAAAGCAATGTAGATTGCATGGACCTCATGATCACCAAAACTTGGTATCGTAATGAAAGGTTCACCTAGTAGTTCATTGCCGAGTACCATCATTCAAGGTTTGTTTATTTTTGTTAGGTTGTAGTGGTCATGAATGGTTACAATGACTTATGTTGAATTGCGTTATATTTAGTTAAACGAGTTTAAATTTCAGTTTTCATGGAATGAATCACAATGTGTGAATGACTTGTATGTGGTTATACTAAAGGGTCTTAATGGGTAGTATTTGGCTGTTATGAGTCAAAGTCGGTATACATGGATCACATTTGTGAGTGTTGCCATAAATTTAGTAATATCTGGTTGTAATGGATCATATATGACTGTGATGATTAATATTGGGTTATATTTAATTGAAACAAGATAATACGTTGTTTTTGCTTTTAATAGTCATAACTGATGTTAACGGGCATTCTAATTAGGACTTTGGGTGTACTAATTTAACTCATCTTAACTTCACTTAAGTGTCACGTTAACTTTTCTTCCTCATTTCACTCAGCATCACTTCAAGGAGATGGTTTAATCAAGTTAACTTTATCTGACCCTATTTTTTAGTGATTTTTGGTTTAAAAGAGAAAAGAATAATTAATTCAATCTCTTAACATCCGGTTAACATGTTAACATATAACCCCTTTAATGTCTCTTAACACAAGGAGTGATGTGCAATGTCAGTTAACATGCAATGTCACCGTTAACATCTCAAATATTAGAGTACACCCCATGCCCTCCCATGACCTAAGTGAAGTGGCATTTATTTAGTTGTATTTCTTGTAGTTTGTTATAATTTGTGTTTATGGATAATATTTGATTGCAACAGGTCGTAATATGGGTGACATTCATATCTAATTTCTATAAATGTTGTTTTAGTGAGTATACGAAGAATGAAAATTTTTATTGAAATTATTTAATGTGATTACATGCAGAAATGGTGTTTATCTATTTCTTGCCTTGGCTCAGACATCTATAGCGATTACCTATAAAGAACTAATCTTGTCGATTCTCGAAGTTGGTAATTAAACAATGTACTACAATACGGATTTAAAACATTGTCTTTGCTCATATTATATCATGTAAATGTATCAAGTTATATTAATATTTAAGGGTATGTGTTAGCAGTGGTGAAGGGGGAGCGAGCGTGAGCAAGTTGACGGGGGTGAAGAAGAAGAAGAAAGGTGTTTAATCAATCACATTATTTTTTTCTTTACAAAGTTTTTTAATTTATTTAAATTAAATATTATTTTAATAGTTGGGGGATAGTAATTACAAGCGAGTGATGTCTCGTAATTACGTAATAGTAGTGTGGTACTCACCATTTGACGTGGCAGTTAAAACGGATGAGATCGTTATACATAGCCTAACGTAATGAGTTTTGAATATGTTTTGTACGTGATTAGGTTTGACTTTTGTCTATGTATTGATGAATTAGTATTTGTATCTAACGTGATTGATCCTGTTAACAGAATGGTTTCAATCTGATACGTGCCCATGATCTCCATGATAGGGATGAACATATGCCACCGAATACCGATCCCATACCGATCCCGATCCCGAAATACCGATACCGTGCACTTTTCGGTATCCCGATCGGTATCCACTTTTTGGCGTTTTCGGTATCGGTACGGTACGGTATCGGTATAATACCGATACCGACCCTCAAAATACGGTATAATACCGATACCGTACCGTACAGATACCGAACCGACATGTTTCGGTATCGGTATCGGTATCTAGTTTGGGTGAAATTCGGGATCGGTATTTGGCGGTATCGGTATCGGTTCGGTATCGGATACCGCCTTGCTCATCCCTACTCCATGACATGTTCCCATGCAATTCTATTATTTTCCTTATTTCATGTTTAGTGGTTAGTTAATTAAGAGTGTTAGTGGGTTAGTGGAGTATTATTTTATGTAGTTTCCTTTCTTGAAGGCTATATAAAGCCAACTAGCTGTTTATTTTATTTATGAATGAAAAGAAATGAATTAGTCACTTCCAAAAATCTCTAAATTCTCTCAAGTTCTTATCTATTTTCTTTGGATCAATTGGTTAACGATTTTGTTCGTATCAATTGGTATCAGAGCCAAGTTTGATCCACATCAATGGACGCTCAAAAATGGAACGAGTCGTTGGTTCACATTGAGTCAATGATTGTTGAGATAATCAATTTTCTCAAGAACCGACCTCGCCTAGCACCACCAGTTTCCGCCACCACACCACTCGCTTCCGTCACAACTCCCGCAACCGCTACCATCATCGTACCACCACAACTAGCACCATCACCTGCACCATCACTGGAGATCGCACCCACACTGGTTCCTAAGACCTCTAACCCAACGTTCATGGCTGGCAAGATCAACTCAGATTCTTCCCCAAAAAATAACACTCACACCTTTGATTCCCAAAAGGAGGAAGATGTGTTTAGGCCATTTCTGTTAATAGGCGTGAAGGGTGATGTGATGATGGATAAGAGACATGTACATGGGTTTGCAAGGACACCCGGCAGAAAGGAGATAAATGCTTTTACAAAGCTAAATGTGGTTAGATATCCTAATGCTCTTCAACTTGAAAAAGTGATGGAATAATGCGGAGTCGGGTTTGAGAGAAATATGTCAGTTTCATAGTGAAGCAATTGGGCTGACGCAATGGCGGCCTCCCTGGCACCTCGTAACAGATTCTCCAACTGCCAATTTGTGGACCGAGTGGCGGCCACAATGGCGTGTAGCCAGGTTCCTACCGGTTTCTCCTTGCGGACAAGGAGAGTTTGAGCAGGGAGGAATGATACGTTACGTGCCCATGATCTCCATGACATGTTCCCATGCAGTGGCGAAGCTTGACAATGAAGACAGGGGGTCGAAAACATATATACCAAAAAATTTCTATAGAAACGGGGGGTCGAAAACGTTATACCCAAAAATTTCTATACGAAAACTACATATATAACACTACTGAGCGGAAAGTTTGGGGGGTCGGGCGCCCCTCCCGGCCCCTCTTAAGCTGCGCCTCTGTTCCCATGCAATTCTATTATTTTCCTTATTTCAGGTTTAGTGGTAAGTTAATTAAGAGTGTTAGTGGGTTAGTGGAGTATTATTTTCTTATGTAGTTTCCTTTCTTGAAGGCTATATAAAGCCAACTAGTTGTTTATTTTATTTATGAATGAAAAGAAATGAATTAGTCACTTCCAAAAATCTCTAAATTCTCTCAAGTTGTTATCTATTTTCTTTGGATCAATTGGTTAACGATTTGGTTCGTATCACAATCACGGTACTATTTGTTTGGATGTATTTAATCAAATGATTTGACCTGATGAAAAAAACTCGATGGATTCATCATTAGAATATTTGAACTCCCTTTCAACCAATGGATGAATAAGAGTTGTTTGATTAAATATATGTAAACAGAAAAATTAACTTATTCTTTCTAACACTGTAAACCAATCACTTCATGATTTTACAACACACATATATTGCTATAAAGGCCGAAAGGTAATATAAGTTTTACTTAGGTGGTGTTTGTTTTTTATCAAAAAGAGCTTCCTGCCTCTTCTGTCTGCACCGTGCAGACGCGGGAAGAGGTAGAGCCTCAAAAGAGTGTTTGGTTTTTTTTTTTGAGAAGTGCTTCCTGCCTCTCCCCAGCCTCTTCATGAGGAAGTGATAAAACAAAGCTTCTCCAAGAAGAGCTTTACCTCTTCTTGGCACCACCTCCACCTCCACCCCTGCTCCGCCACCCACCACCACCCCTGCTCCGCCACCACCACCTCTGCTCCGCCACCGCCACCCCTGCTCCGCCACCACCACCTCTGCTCCTGCTCCGCCACCACCAAAACACCCCAAATCGATCAAAGTTCAGCGACAAAACACCCCACCTCTGCTCCTGCTCCTGCTCCGCCGCCGCCATCACCTCTGCTCCACCTCCACTCCGCCACCACCTCCGACATCATCATCAACATCACAAACAAAACCCCCAAAACAAAACCCCCAAAACAAAACCCCCAAAACGAAAACCCTAAAATCGAAAACCCTAAATCGATCGGAGATGGCAGTTGCAGGTTGCTCGGTGGTTGTGATCGGAGATGGCAGTTGCAGGTGTGTAGGCGGAGGTGGTGACGGTCGTTTTGTTCGATTCGTGATGATGGAGATGGCAGTTGCAGGTTGCTCGGTGGTTGTGATGATGGCGGTGGAGGTGGTGACGGTGGTTGTGATGATGGCAGTGGTGAAGTGGTGGCGGTGGTGATGATGGCGGTGGTGAAGTGGTGGCGGTGGTGAAGTGGTTGCGGTGGTGATGATGATGGCAGTTGCGGGTGTGTAGGTGGTTGTGAGAAGAAGAGGTTTTATATAAAAGAAAAAACAAACCCTCTCCTCCTTGCAGACTGAAGACATTTGGTCCACCTCTTCTCCTGCAGATGCCTGCAGATGTGGCCTGCAGCAGAAGAGGTTTTCAAGAAGAAAAAACAAACACCACCTTAATGTTACATGTTGTAACAGTGATTGAGAAGACTTTTGACACTTTGTTATTTTCCGTTTATGGATGTAAACTATGAAGATTTCAGGGTTGTTGGGAACAAGTTATCAATAATTGCTTGTGTTCTAATGGTTTGATTTGAACATTTAGTTTTTAATAAAAAAAATCATTTGTTAGTGAGAAAAATTGAACATGCTCCACTTAAATAATTAACCACTTCTAACAATTATGTTATTCTAAATGTTGTAAAACAAAGTATAGAGGCCGAGTACTCGACGAGAAATTGCTATAAAGTAGGCTTTTGAGACGATTTTCTTCAACACCGTGTGATTACTCGAAATCAATCAGACACAATCAACCACGGTCAAAATCGGATCTAGTTGGTCAACTTAGATTGAGTTTGACTTAAAAAAATAAAACATAATTCCTATGTCTATCAAACTAAAGAATAATTATCATTTTTCAAGGAATGAGTATCAGTTTTTGAAACACTCTGTTATTTGAACATGTATTTTTTTTTATTTATGTTGATATTTACGTATTTTTTTCTAAATATTAATAACCTTATGATATCATATATATATATATAGAGAGAGAGAGAGAGAGAAATTTTAAAATACAAAAGTCTTTAACGTGCGAAGCGTACACGAGTAATCATAACGTGCGTAATGATGAATATAATATGCGTCATTAGGGTTTACTCATGCGTGATTTTATTGTTTTTTTGGTGAGCATATGTGTAATTATAGTTTTTGTTCATGCGTAATTATGATTTTTTGTTCATGCATTATTAGAGTTTAAGTTTTATAACATGCGTAATTTACTCACGTACGCTTCACACGTTAAGGACTATTGTACGTTAACCATCCTCTCTCCCTCTCTCTCTCTCTCTCTCTCTCTCTCTCTCTCTCTCGTGTATATATATAATTACCTGAAAGCTAATTTCTTTATAAATTATCATGTTCGGTTACTCTCCAGTTACTCGCCGTCTAGGGCGAATACGTGCAACTTCCAGTCGACCGATCTGAGAACGCCTAGCGACTTCTGCAACCATGATTATTGTACGATCAATAAGAGAGTACTCAACGTCAACAACTACACCACTATAACATTACCCTAAATTTTCGTTTCATGTATGATAAAAAGAAATTAATAATTGTCACTTTTGTTATAATTGTTTGATATTTATATTTTCATGTTTGAGTTTAAGAATGATTTGCTTATATATTAATAAAATATATGTCCTCATTTATATTTTTACACTCCTTATACCATAAATAATATGTCTTTAATCCAATAATTTTATTATACTCTTATAGCTTCCGTTTCTTAGTTTTTTTTTTTTTACAAAAATTAAATACTAGATTACATTTATTTTTTTGACCTTCCAATTTAAGTTTTATTGAAAATGGAGTTGTATTCGAAATAGGAATACGGTGACAAACCAAGTGGTACCCACCAAACTCTGATACATATGTCAGTATTTGTTTTTATAGTTTTGATTAATGTAAAACACAACTTATATTTTGAGTTACATCATACAACTTTTAGGTAATAAAACCATTGTAAATAAAACTTACTTTTAGCATCGAAACCAAGCCTTATAAATTTTAACATTTTCGATGCAACACATAAGTTTCACCCATCACTATATGTATAAATGTTAGAATATCTTATTATTATCATTGTTATTATTATTAGTAATAATAATGTAATATCAATACTAATAATAACATTAAGACAACAAAAATAAAATAGAAAACATAATAAGTCATTGATTTTACATATACAAAGTGAAAAAAGGTTGGAGGTATACATGATTATTTCAAGTAAAATATGTTAAGAAGAAACATCTTTAATATAACAAGTGGGTTAGAAGATTAAGTTTAGCAATCACCAATCACTCTTAATTCACAAAACATTGTGTCATGATAGAAATGAACTTGAGGTGGTATTTATTTTTTTTTGAAAAACCTTTAACAAGTCTCACATTCAATTAGGTAGAGGAAGAGTTTATTTTCTTTTATAAAGTAAATAGATAACTTATGAAAATAAGAAAAATACGATTTGTTAAAAGACTATAATATATATATATATATATATATATATATATATATATATATATATATATATATAGCGGTCCCCTATATAGGGGACCGCTAAAATGAGAACTACCTCCAGTTGTAAGAACCGTAAGAACTACATCGTATGGGGCGAGGTGGACCAATTTTTTTTTTCATAAACGTAGATGCATGTATTATAAACACATTTGTAAAAAAATTCAAAAAAAAAAATGTCGGGTGTGTAGTTTTGAGCACCCAAAGTTTGCGTTTACGGGACCCGTAAATTTTATTTAAAATTTACGGTACCCGTAAACACAAACTTGTAGTGTTCAAAACTACACACACGACATTTTTTTTTTTTGAATTTTTTTTTTACAAATGTGTTTATAATACAAGCATCTACGTTTATGAAAAAAAAATTTGGTCCAACTCGCCCCGGATCAAAAAGTTCTCACGGTTCTTACAACTGGAGGTGGTTCTCATTTTAGCGGTCCCCTATATATATATATATATATATATATATAGTGGAGAGTTCAAATGAGAATAAATTTTTTGTAAGAAGAAAAAAGAAGAAATTTCAACCAATAAGATTGCTTTATTTTACTTCATTTAATATAAGTATTTAATATTACTATAAGAGTACATTGGTAAATCTACATAGGTCATTAATTTGTAGTCTTTCTCTTTAATAGCTAACTACATTAAATAATTTGTAACTTAACTTCAAAATATATATTTTTTTCAAAAAAATAAAATAAAATAATTTAAAGTGTAGGATAAATTACGAGTTGTGTAGGATAATTTTCAACGTGTAGGATGAATTTCGAAATATATAGGATAACTTTTGATGTGTGCAGGCAAAAAAAGTTAATGTGGAGGATAATAGTATTTATAACTAATTAATTAGTCAAAAATGATAATAAATGAGATAAGTGGAAAAACTATTTAATGTTTTACAAAATTACCCTTTGTTCTTTTTCTTCTTAATTAAATTTTCTTCTCAAATGAACCTTCCCCTATATATATACATATATATATATATAGAATCACGCTAAAATGAGAACCACCGCGAGTTGTAAGAACCGCGAGAACCACACCATCCGGGGCGAGGTGGACCAAAATATTTTTTTACAACTAGATGTGTGTATTATAAACACATTCGTAAAAAAAATTTTAAAAAAAATGTCGTGTGGGTAGTTTTTTACACCACAAGTTTGGTGTAAAAAAAAATAAATAAATAAAAACACCAAACTTGTGGTGTAAAAAACTACCCACACGACATTTTAAAAATTTTTTTTTTTTACGAATGTGTTTATAATACACACATCTAGTTGTAAAAAAAAATTTTGGTCCACCTCGCCCCGGATGGTGTGGTTCTCGCGGTTCTTACAATTCGAGGTGGTTCTCATTCTAGCGGTCCCCTATATATATATATATATATATATATAGAGAGAGAGAGAGAGGTTAACATACAAAACGCCTTATCGTACTTCACGTACGCGACAGGCATAACCATCAGATCAGGGCTTAATAACGCATGGATCAGTTGGTTGTGTGATAATCACGCATGGGGGTACAAAATCACGCATGGGAGCCCTATAATCACACACGGGATACAAATCACGCACGTTAAAGTTGATAAAAAAAATCACGCAAGTTATATATGTTGTCGCGTACGTTAATGTACATTAAGGCGTTTTGTAAATTATACTTTCTCTCTCTCTCTCTCTCTATATATATATATTGAAAGTGTAAAATACAATATTGCTTAATGTACGAGCATACACTGTAAA
>JARYGA010039299.1:0-24229 GCA_030545235.1 Helianthus tuberosus | reverse complement strand
CTGATATAATATCATAAATTAATTTTTTTGACAGAATGTTCATGACCAGAACTTCAGTTTACATACAAACCCCTTTTATAAACCTTAAAATGACCAAAATGCCCTTATGAGGCTTAATTCGATTTTAAAATCCTTATGGACATATATGTTGATATCTTACTGATGTCATAACATATTTTAAGCATAATAACATATGGAACTTGTATATAACTCATCTGGTTACCCGTTTATGCTTATACGCGTTCGGTTCGGTTTATGTAACTAGTTTGCATAAATTAACCTAAATGGGTTTAACCTTATCATTTAAAATTCAAAATCCAGAATGTATTTAGTTTACTCATATTATACAAGTCTCCATTCTTGTTGGGTCTAAACGACATTCCATTCCGGTCATCGCTTAATCTAGTGTTTGGTACCGTAAATATTTCTTTAAACTAACCGGTCTAAGTCCTCGACTTAAATAAGACCCGTTAGTATTCTAATAGGTTAATATTACCTTCATTCCAGACTAGGAAGCCCTAGTAAAAGATACCTTCACAAAGTCTAAGTAAATTATAAGGCTGAGTAGATAACTTTCGCATTATAAGGTCAGGTAAATACTTTTAACTTATTTTCCCTTGGGCTTGGGATACAGTAAATTATTACCGCTTGGTCGGGTTTGGGATCATTTGGTCGGATTGTGATTAATAAATCTGCATAACCCGTTTTAATCTGTTTTGTTTCATAACATAAACATTGGGGGTTAACGACCACGTCCTGGATATCCTCGACTCATTTAAGTTACTAACGGCCACGACCTATGCATGGGGTGTAGGCATACACCCGACAGATGCAAATGCTAAAATATGAAAATTACCCACAAGTTGGATATAACTCCTCCGTGGGTTTTATAAGTGGTGTGTCTGTTAATCATTTCCCGGTTTCTAAATCGGACCCCATATCGCTCTCTATGTTTCGAAGTGCCTAACTTGCTCGAAGGTTAAGCCGAACATCAACGACCCTCTGGCTTACTCAAACAACCCGAGATCCCGATGTGGAAATGGGAGAGTGCAACTATGGATTTCATTACGAAACTCCCTCGTACTCCATCAGGTCACAATAGTATTTGGGTTATTGTTGATCATCTTACGAAATCCGCTCACTTCTTACCGATACGAGAAGACTACCAGGTTGAACGATTAGCACAAATCTATACGACGAAGTCATTTGTCGACATGGGACACCTCGTGACATCATCTATGACCGTAATGGTCAGTTTACCTTGCGTCTCTGGGAGACATTCCATGCCGCTCTTGGTACTACTCTTAATCTCAGTACCGCATTCAACCCCCAGACCGTTGGTCAGACTGAGCGCACGATCAGCACCCTTGAAGACATGCTTCGTTCGTGCGTTATAGATTTTGGTGGTAATTGGGATTCGCATTTATCGTTAGTAGAATTCTCATACAGAAACAGTTATCAGGCTAGTATTCAAATGGCACCCTTTGAGGCATTATATGGAAGAAAATGTTGATCGCTTATTGTATGGCATGAGATCGGAGACGCTCAAATCACCGGTCCTGATTTGTTACAAGAAACGACTGACAAGATCCTCCAGATACGAGACAATCTCCTGAAAGCTCGGAGTCATCAAAAGAGTTACGCCGATAAATGTTGCAAGCCCCTTGAGTTTGAAGTTGGTGATCACGTACTCCTAAAGGTTTCCCCTTGGAAGGGGGTGATCCGATTCGACAAGAAAGGAAAGCTAGCGCCACGATATGTGGGCCCCTTTAAGATTCTGGAAACAATTGGCAAAGTGGCCTACCGACTCGAATTACCGGAGGAACTCAGCAACGTACATCTGACTTTCCACGTCTCGAACCTCAAAAAGTCTTAGCTGAGGAAAATCTTCACGTACCTCTTGAAGATTTACAAATAAACGAGTCTCTTCACTTTATGGAAAAGCTAGTAGAAATCATGGATCGAGAGACCAAGAAACTTCGATGCTCTCGCATTCCTATAGTGAAGGTTCGCTGGGAAGGCAAACGCGGCACTGAGTTCACTTGGGAACTCGAAAGTGATATGAAAGCTAAATATCTACAATTCTTTGTTACGCCTGCTCCTTAATTTCGGGACGAAATTTCCTAAAGTAGGGGAGGCTGTAACAACCCGACTTTTTGGATCGTCACCTATTGCTGTCATTTATTTCGTAAACGCTTGTACTCTTGGGATTCGATTAACGCTATGGGTTAAACTATATTTTTAAACGCATATTAAAACGCTTATTCAAATCGCAGTCATCACATTTAAACGCTATTTATAACGCTTATCACTTAAACGCATTTTATCACATTTTACATCGCTTATTTAGACTAAACGCTATCGTAAGGCAAACTCAACGCACACTCGAAACGTGGATTTAATTATATTATGTGTGTTATTTATGTGATTACATGTTGAATGTTATGCGGTTATCAACGCAACGCTTATACGCTTATACGCTCACTCGCAACTCGATTAAATGCAACGCAACACTCAACAAACGAACCAAAGTTGGAAAACTAACTCGCGTAACTCGGCCGTCCGAATGGCCTTCCATCCGAATGGACATTCGCCCGGATGATCATCCGTCCGGATGACCATCCGAACACTGCCACTCGCTACCGACTTAACCTTCGCCCTCCCCCTATAAATACTAGCCATACACCCTTATTTCCAGACTTTAACACTCTCATCCGCTCCCTAAGTCTCTGTCGCGATTCAAGGCCATTTTGTAAGCTTTTTCCCTCAAATCTTGTTCAATCTTCATCTCTAATCACTTCTACTCCATCTTCTTCATTAAAATCACACACACTCACTAACTTTTTTCTCAAAATCGTCTGATTTGGACCACTTGAAGGTGGATTCCACTCGTTTTGCTTAGGCAAACTGTTGTGGAGCACCATTCAATCGAGATTGGTCCAAGATCTAAAGGATTTCACACTTTTCAACTTAGTTATGAAAGATTTCAACACTTTTCTATCTGTTTTCGACTTTTCTTTGGTTTCTACACAATATTGATGGAATCTGGGCTCATTCAGAATCTCGACTCGTTCCCTAGTCGAAAGCCGGCTTGAAAACAGATTTCCACCGGAGAGATGGACCGATTAACGGGTTAAACATGAATCTTCATCAAGAACAGCTCGTCGGTCCGAATGGGCGGGACCCATCCGATCGAGTGAACTGGACTTGGTATTTTTGCGTTGTTTGACACGTCGTCACTCCATCTCCGTTAACTCAAAACTTTTTACTTAGAAAATTTGACAAAAACTTCAACCATAGATCATCCGCCCGAATGGCCATCCGTCCGGATGACCATCCGTTCGGATGACCTGACCCTGCCAATCTCCATTGTTTAAACACTTTTAACTAAACTTCAAATTTTAACTGTTCATAAACGAACACAACCTAATCGAATGGCTATCCGCTTGGATGACCATCCGTCCGGATGACCATCCGTTCGGGTGGAACCCATCCATTCGGATAGACTGTTGAACACTTATCCTGTCTGACATTCGGTTTACAACCATTCAGCCCTGAGGAAGACTTATACTTCTGTTTCCGTGCACAGGCTGACCCGACCCACTCCCTTCAATCCAATCCAGATTGTGTTTACTTTCTAAACACACACTGTGAGTATACTCGAACCCATTTTCGTTTAACACACTTTTGGGTGTTACATATATTCTATATCAAAACACAACACACAACGCAAACACTTTATAAACGCTAATCGCCCCCGCATGCTATACATGATTTGTTGAATGCCCGTTACTATGCTTATACAGTGTTACACTATATCGCCTCTAGCAACGAGCGTACTATAGTTTGGACTCAGCACCTGTGTGACAGGGGTTGCTAGGGATCACATTACTTTACTTCACGTGTTCGCTTCGGTGAACATGTTTCGCACATACTCTACAACGCAATCTTGTGGTTAGGTTGTATCATTGTTTGATAGTTACATGCTTCGCCCGTTACGTGTTACATGCTGGTTATGCGTAAACGCTTTTTATACTATTACTATGCAAACTTGTATACTCACCTTTACTTTATGTATTGACTTTTATTTTAACGTATGTGACAGGTTGATTGGATGTGTGCTGCAATCAAGTTAGGAGTCTAAAAACCCACTAAATAAATATGAGTTGTCAGAATGGAACTTGTTTTTGAGACTGAATATTTGTAATGATTGTTATGCTTTATTTGTTTAATAGTATGGGATATTGAACCTTAAAAAATATTGTCATTAATAGTTGTCATGGATTCTCATGAACAATCTGTTTCGCTCAGTGCCACGCCCCGATGATTCCGCCATCGGTTGGGGTGTGACAATAGGCTGGGAGGTACTTGGCGTTTAATAAGAGGAACTTACAAGTCCATAGATGCCTTAAAGTCTGTTGAACTCCGTTTTGTAATTTATTTAAGATCCGCCCTTGGATCCTTTTTACAACTGTCTTTATATTATTTATTCGTACTTTGAACTTTCGGTTTGTAATAGTAATTTCCTTCCAAGCCTTTCGCTGCGCTATAACTGTGTTTAATTGACTATGATGATATCAACTACGTCACGATACTCCCCACCGGGCCCATCGGATTATGTGGAAATATCGGGGTGTGACAGGTTGGTATCAGAGCCAACATTGAGTGAATTAAACACTAGCCTTTTGTGTTTAATCTCAATGACACAGTAGCACATTCCTTAGACTTCCAAGTCTAGGCAAATGACCTAGGATTAATCTTGATCTTTATTTGTTTTATATATATTGTTTTTTTGTTTTTTTTACAGGTTCAAACATAGATGATGCCTCCAAGAGTTAGAGGAGGAAAAGGAAAGGGTCCTATGAGAGGAGGACCATTGAGCCAGGTGGGGCCTTCACACCGCCATACACCATCAGCATCTTTTAGCTCCAATCCCTATGATGATTGGAGACATTCGTAGGAACCTGCTAGGCGATCTGTCTCGTTGAGCACTTCGCCATTATACCACCACTCTTTTGGGCCACAGCAACCGCAAGAGCCCCAACACTCGCAACATTCGTAGCATTCGGTGCATTCTCATCATTCTCACCATTTTCACCAATCTCAGCACTCACATTCTCAAGGTCACCTTGACCCTAACGACTACATCAACTCACCGGCAGGTCATAACCTGTTAGGTCCTGAAGATCACTTCTCTGAAGAAATGGATATGGATGAAGATCCAGATCTAGCCATGCCACCTTCTGGGACGCCTACGCATCCCATCGACATTTCTAGTGGTTCTTCCTTCGTGGGATCTCCCTACCAAGGTCCCGATGAATATGCCGAATAGTGGGAACAGTGGAAATTAGAGTACAACCCTTCCTATCACAACACCCCACCACAGCCTCCATCTGAGGAGCCGTACTTTCATGTAGTAACACCACCACCACCAGTGGAGGAACAACCTCCACCACCTCCAGAACCATCGAAGAGAAGAAGGAAGGAACGTATGTCCGTGCGTGGGGGCCCACGAATTAGTTCGCCCCAAGCTTCAAGCAACTACCATCCTATTCCCGAGGATCCACAAATGGTGGACCTTCGAACGTCATGCCGGTCATCGATACCACACCGGCCACCTTTGCACCACAACCACCTCCGATGGGTTTCGAAAACCCAATCCCTACATACCCAGCTGCGACTGGGTATAACTCGTTCGAGTCACAAGCTCCTACAGGTTATAACTACCAACCACCTGCTTACGACCCATACGTCGAAGCAGTCGCCTATAATGCTCTCTATCCTTCACCTTTCCCACCTGCATACCCAACTGGGTATCTTGCCTATGGGTATCAATACCCTCCACCCCAACCACAGCCACAACCTCAGCCTCCACCCCAACAACAACTACTACCCCAACAACAACTACCACCCCAACAACAACTAGAAATTTTACAAAGGGTGGTAAATGTTGAACGTAGGGTGGATAGAGGTGAGAGAAAGACCACTAAGTTTCTTAAGAGTCTTTCAAAATTTATCAAGGGAAAAAGGAATGAAGATTGAAGGTTATATTTTATTCTTGTATTTGTTATTTTTAAATTAAGTCCCTGCGTGGACATTTTCTTTTAGTATTAGTCCCTACGTGGACACTATCTTTATGTATTAGTTCCTGCGAGGACTTGTTTTCTTTTAGTCCCTGCATGGACAATTTATGTTATTTAAAAGACCCGTTTAGGGCAGTTTTGTAATCGTCAGTATTATTAATGAAAGTTTTCTTTTGGAATTTATATTTTTATTATATATATGTATATTCATTACATCATTATCCAAACAATCATTTCAATTTCTATTGATCTGCCAAGAAATTCCAAAAGATCTTCTTAATGGTATAACCTAGCCTATATGTCAATATGAACATGGCTATGATGGTAGAACCCTCTTAAGACAATAAATCCTTGTTAACATCCAGAACATGTTAACACTCCAGGTAGTGTGACTTGAGAAACCACACTAGCCGTCGAAGTACTAGGATTCTTCCAAGCCTTTACATAGCCTAGATGATCAATGTAAATCATGGCTGATATCATCAAATATGATGATTCATATAGAAATATCCATAAGTGATGTGAATTGTTTTGCCTATAGGCCAAGTTACATCACTTTTCATAAACGAAGACAGTCGCGGTCTAGGACTCTCTGTCAAAAGGTGAAGAACTGTGTTCAAACCTTAATGGCCCGATCTAATAAAATTGTGTCTTATATTTCAAATTGTCCAAGTGACAAGGCCCTTGTGCCATATAATAAATATTCTTTGAGACAAGCCTTTGTGCTATATAATAATGTCTCTATGTAATGACAGCTGGGACATATATTTCCCTGTATAATATATAAAGGAGTATATCCTAATTAATGCCTTTGATGGTTCATTTGTAACCTAGGCTAACTATAATAATAATTTTAAAACAAACATTCTTCAGAAATGTTAAACCTAGTAGCCTATATGGTTTATTTATACCATGGCTAGTTAATCATCGAATACGATGATTCACAATATGACAACTAAACAAGTTATTGTTACTTGCTGTATAGCACTCAAAGCTTCACAATGGTTGATTCAGACTTTGTAACGTCATTTATCAACTTTTATGCTTAGTAAGTGCATAGTATGGTTTTAAACCATATTTAGCACCCAAGACTTGTTACCTACTGACTTTAAAGGTCATGAACTCAGAATCCCAAATAAGTCCCTAAAACTATGTGTGAAATGACCAAAATGCCCCTACGGTGCATAGTTTGGCCATAAATCATAAACCACATATATGGTTGATATCCTACTGATATAATATCATAAATTAAATGTTTTTACAGAATGTTTATGGCCGGAACTTCAATTTACATACAAACCCCTTTTATCAACCTTAAAATGACCAAAATGCCCTTATGAGGCTTAAATTCGGTATTAAAATCCTTATGGGCATATATGTTGATATCTTACTGATGTCATAACATATTCTAAGCATAATAACATATGGAACTTGTATATGATTCATCCGGTTACCCGTTTATGCTTATACACGTTCGGTTCGGTTTATGTAACTAGTTTGCATAAATTAACCGAAACGGGTTTAACCTTATCATTTAAACTTAAAAATCCAGAAGGTATTTAGTTTACCCATAGTATACAAATCTCCATACTTGTTGGGTCTAAATTACATTGCATTCCGGTCATCGCTTAATCTAGCGTTTCGTACCGTAAATCATTCTTTAAACTAACCGGTCTAAGTCCTCGACTTAAATAAGACCCGTTAGTATTCTAATAGGTTAATATTACCTTCATTCCAGACTGGGAAGCCCCAGTAAAAGATACCTTCACAAAGTCTAAGTAAATTATATGGCTGAGTAGATAACTTTCGCATTATAAGCTCAGGTAAATACTTTTAACTTATTTTCCCTTATACGAGCTTGGGATACGGTAAATTATTACAGCTTGGTCAGGAATGGGATCATTTGGTCGGATTGTGATTAATAAATCCGCATAACCCGTTTTAATCCGTTTTGTTTGATAACAAAAACATTGGGGTTAACTACCGTGTCCTGGATATCCTCGGCTCATTTAAGTTACTAGTGGCCACGACCTATGCACGGGGTGTAGGCATACACCCGAAAGATGCAAATGCTAAAATATGAAAATTACCCACAAGTTGGGGATAACTCCTCTATGGGTTTTATAAGTGGTGTGTCTGTTAACAATGTCCCGGTTTCTAAATCGGGCCCCATATGCATGATAAACATGTAAATCTATATACAAGATTATAAATGTAATTATCCCAAGTTATAAAAGTTTTTTCGTGCCATGTGCACTTAAACCAATTTTCTTAAACATTTTCAAATGAGTTAGTTATTTGTATTTACCAGTGTAAACAGAATTTGTGTGAGTAATTTCGTGAGAGCCATAGCTTAGATGAATTAGGGTTTTGATTGATTAACCTAAACCCTAAAGCCTAACCTTGTTTATATAACACAAGGTTTGCAACTTGGGCTAAGGTTTCCTACATGGGCAAAGCCCAATTCGTCCCCCTAGACCCAATGTGGGTTTTGTTTAGCCCAAACTCTATTATTCAACTATTACAAAGCTAAACCCGCTAACTGTTTATCATTTAACTAATTACAAGATATCCAAAGACCAAATCTAAGCTGTTGTCACAAACATGCACCAACAAACTCCCCCTTGACAATAGCTTCATAAAATAACTTTGTCTTCAGTCTTCTTGCAATCTTCATGTCATCTTGCACTGTCTTTGGTCTTTGGATAGCTTTAGCTTCAATAGCTTCTGTCAGCAACAGACTCCCCCTAAGATGATGCATCCAATCACCAAATCTTCAAAAACTTTAGCGGTTGAGTAAACTCCAGTTTAGTATATGTATAGCAATCTTCAAACTCTTCAACTTGTTTGCAATGTAGAAAGGAGGTTCTACCATGCATCCAATCAAACTCTCATCTCTTCACAGCAACTCATCACTTTAACTTATCAGCAACATACCGCTTCAATCTATATACTATAAAACAAACATCTCGAGAAACCATAAGAATTTTTCAACAAAGTTAAATAAATTATTATTTTTCAAGAGATAGTTAAACTGTATCACAGATTAAGCATTTTCAGTTTATCACCAACACGCAAAACTTTTTAATCACACACCCTATAACCCGCTTGATTTAAAATTTTGAGCTCACTTTCCAACACCGTCTCCCCCTATCAGTAACAATTCCTCCAAGAATAACAGTTTTCCATATGTTAAGAATTTTAAACAGAAAAAGACACTATTTTTGGATTTTTTATATTTTCTGAAAGCAAGTAAATAACACAAGCAATAAACACTCTATTTTTGTGAGAATCACTGGTAAGAAGATCATATCAACAAAATCAAACTGTTTTCACACTATTAGATAATTCTTTATTTAATTTTTCATGAAAAGCAGTCCAAGACGATTACCAGTATATTTGTCCACTTAAACAAAATGCATGAACATTTCAAGTACCATTACCGTATGATACGTTAAGGTAATATTAATTCTGATATATTAGCGTGTCCCACTTCAGGATATACCCCCGCGATCAAGGTATGCACAAAGATTCATCGTAGTAGGTGAGTATGCTGAATTCATCCGTTTTGTATTTCAACGTTTAGATAATTGGTGAACAGGTCAGTACTTTCGTACAGCAGAGAGACCAAAATATCTAACGAGGGCTAAGACAAATACCATTTTTGGTACGATTTATGCATTTTGCACATTTTGAAGAACTCTCTTTGAGAGCTTCTTCATTTAAGGGTTTTGGAATTTTTAGCTCTTTTAAGATATCTTGGGTGTGTCTAGGTCAGCATGTATCTGGATGCAGCAGAAGGACACCCCTGATATCCCCAGATGAAATAACAGTATAAAGACCCAAAACTTCAGATTTTGGCAATCTATCAACGCAAGATTTAAGGTCATTAAACCATACACCACTGATGTGTTCCCCACTCATACTCAGTTTATTTAGGTTTATATCACATTGGTAAGTTGATTATTTCATGCTTTTGCCTACTGGTACATCGTATGATGAAGCTGCTATCACACTTAAGCAATTTAATTCATTTTCAGTGTGACAGTCTAACTTGCTGATGTACTATCATTTCTCCTTTTTCACACAGTGATAACTCATTTTTAATTTTCTATTTTTTTATGTTTTTTATTTTTCAATGTTTTTGTATTTTTGATTTTAAGAAAAGCAGTAAACTATTTACAAAATTCTTATAAAAAACCAGTTATTCAGGATTCCTCATCCCGTTGAGTTCGACTAAATGTTCAAAGTGAGCCCTGTCAAAAGCTTTAGTATAAAGATCTGCCAGGTTATCTAGTGTGTCGACTCAGCACTTTGAACTTCAATTTAAATCATTTAATATATATATCAATAATCTCACATCCCCCGTCACATGCCTAAAGCAGCCACTATCAACATAAGTTGATAATCCTCCTTAGCAGCTCCTGCACACACCAACTAAGAAATTAGTTAGATTGGGGGACCCAAGCCTTAATGGTCTTGGGTCGTCCAAATTCACCAACCACTTGAACATCCATCCAATATCCATTACTCCTAACTGGAGTCTTGGATCTCAGACCTGTTGATAGAATTTGATTTTGATTTCCATAAGGTCTCTGGTCCTGAGGGTTCCTATGTGTGTTTGGACTATTTGACCTTTGAAAATTTTGATTTTGATACCATGATTTTCGATTCCAAGAAGCTTGATTGTTATAATTTCTAAAGCCATTGTTATAAAAAGTTCGACCACCATTATTTTGGTATCAATTTTGATATTGACCTTGACTTCTGAAATTATTAGAATTATAATTGTTCATTCTTGGTGAACTGCTTCTAGGTCTCTCATATCTGCCTGGTGGAGATCTAGGCTGAAATCTTGGTTGATTTCTTTGAAAACGAGGAACTTGTGGAGTTCCTTTTTCAGCCTTATCTACACCAACAGCAACATTTTCTGGTTGCTTAGGAGCAGATTTCTTTGGAGAATTTGAGCCTTTCTCCTCACTATCACCTTTCTTCTCTGGTGATTTCCCTCTCTGTTTTTCACTAAGTTGTGCTTCACTCTTTTTGTTAGGACAGCAGCTAGCTACATGTCCTTTAGTGTGACATTTGAAGCACGATCTCCTTTTCAAAGACTTCTTAGCTGGAGTCTCTGAGGTAGATCCCTTATCAGATGGTGATGATCCGTTAGATGAACCTTGTTTAGTTTGCTTGGATTCAGATTTTTCTTTGTTTTTATTTTTAGCAAACTCTACATTTGATTCATTTTCAATAACAGTTGTTTCATTTTTCATATCACTACCTTGAACAAAATTAATCTTTTTAACAAAAGCTTGATTTTTATTCTTAGGCGGTGAATTTTTCCTTTTCAAAGGTTCCCTGTTATTGTTCTTCTTAGCATCATCACTGTCAGATCCATCACCTTGAATTGATGTGGATGCAAAACTACTTGGTGCAGATGCCATAAAGTCTGCTAGCTCATCTTCACTAGGCAGGAATGAATAATCATGACTAAGAGGAGGTGGAACTTCATTAAAGCCCTGGAAGCCCACATTGGTCTTGTCATTACTCTTCTTTAACCCACCCATCATGTGTTTCATTACAAAAAAGAATCTCTGAATTGACTCAATTTCTTTTCAAGTTCAACAATTTTGAGTTTTGCATCTGACAACTCTTTTCATTTTTCAGAAATCTCTTTTGTTTTCTCAGCCATCATGTCATGAGCTAAGTCTATGACTTGAAGTTTTTCATTTAGTTTGTAAGTTAAAGCTTCAATTTCAGCTTCATAACCTTTTATCTTCTTCAAGTATGACGATTCATTTCTTTTAGCAAAAAAGTTTGATTCTTTAATGTTAGACATCTCACTTACCAAACTTTGGTTTTGTGTTGACAACCTGTCAACCTCACCCTGTAGTTCACGACATCTCAAACATACAGAATTAGATTGTACCTCTTTCTCATGAACTTCTGAGGTTTCATCAGCAACAACCTGTTCAGCTTCACTCTCTTTCTCTACTTCAGCATCCACTTTTGCTTCAGCATTCTCCACTTGAGCTTCAACATTCTCCACTTGAGCTTCAGCATTCTCCACTTGAGCTTCAACATTATTCACAGTAGTTTCAGCCTCATCAACTGGCACTATCTCTGCTATGAATGCCTGAGTGGCACTCTCATTTCCTTGATATCGCTTTTATAATGCATCCCACATATCCTTTGAATTTGTGTACTTTTTGAAGGTATGCTTGATGCTATCAGGTAAGGATGTCTTTATTGCAGCCAAGGCTCTCTTTTCTGCCTCATACATCTTTTTATCATCCGTTTTCATGTTCACATAGTCTGTTCGACGTGGTCTGCCCTCAAAATTGTGTGTTGGGTTTGTGTACCCATCATCAATACAGATCCACATGCGTGCATCCTGAGATTCAATGAAGGATTTGAAGTTATCCCTCCATGTAAGATAATTCTCCACCTTCATCATCTTAGGTGCATTCAAATTCGTCATGTTCGACATTTTAACGCAACAGACTGGTGAAACCGTACAAAATTTCTCCGAAAACAGTGGTTACCAAATTACACCGTTAGAATCGTCTAGAAAAGACGAATCTAATGATATCTAATGTCGAAAACCGAAATCCGAATTTTCCAGAGGTTTTTTTTTTGTCCTAAAAATCCAAGGAATTCGACGGTGCAAACGGTTTAGTCGAACGAGCTACGGATCATTTCCTATTCACGAAAACGTTAATTTTTCCTTACGCTTGCCAAAAAATCTTCCACCTTTTAAATTTTCTACTAATTTCGCTGCTTAATCAACTTAATTTCGCTGGGTAATTTCACTGATCACTTATGCTGGTTAATCAATTTCGCTAGTTAATTATGCTGCACAATTTCGCTGTCCAATCTAATTACGCTGATCAACAATTTCGCTATTACGACGACCAGTAAAGTCGCCGAAAACCGTAATAATTTCGCTGTGGAAAGTTATCCGTTTACCAAAGTCGCCTTTGGATTTAACGTCGCTGGTAATTTCGCAAGTCAGATAATTTCGCAGGTCCAGACTGCGAAATTAATCAAATTCGCCAATAAATTTGGAAATTAAATCTGTTTGAAATTCTGAAGATTTTCCAACACAAATCTGCAAAATCAGAAAACCTAATCAGCTCAAAATTTTCGAAAATTATGAAGAACAGATGAAAAACCACGAAAAACACGAAGAACAGTCTTCGAATCTTCAAGAAATTCAGCCAAAAATTCTTCCAGAATCAACCAAAAACTTTCCTGGAAACCCTGAAACCTGCAAAACAGCAATCAAACAAACCAGAAGATCAAAACAGCCAACAAATTTCGAAAATTTTATCAAACACACAAAAATTTCGAAACCCTAATTTTTCAGGTTTCAAAAATTTCGAAAAACTTCCTGTTTCAGCAGCCAACAATTCTGAACCGAGCCTTCAAGAGCCTAACGCTCTGATACCAATTGTAGGTCCCCTATTTGTATGGATCTTCACAGAATTGTTTATCTAACCTAGAGTGCGGAATCCTCTAGATCAGATTTGTTACAGAAACGAGTAGAAACACAGAAAATTCACAATCAAAAGGTCTTCTATTGATTATCCAACTTGCAGTTTACAATCAATTCAAGACCTCACAACCTCACAGCCACTCTCTGTGATCTTGCTACAAACTCAATTTTGAATTCTCTCTCTCTCTACTTTCTCTCTCTAAAATTCTCTAAAAAAAAAACTGAAACCCTAATCACAAAACATGTTTATATACCACATGTCTGTGAACTGGGCTTCCTACATGGACTAGGCCATTTTCCAAGCCCATTACAACAAATAACTCACTAACCAATAAGCTAAGCCCAATACAAAATATTCAAAGACTAAATAATCAAACTATTAAGCTATTGTCACCGAATATGCACCAACAAATATATAAAGGAGTATATCCTAATTAATGCCTTTGATGGTTCATTTGTAACCTAGGCTAACTATAATAATAATTTTAAAACAAACATTCTTCAGAAATGTTAAACCTAGTAGCCTATATGGTTTATTTATACCATGGCTAGTTAATCATCGAATACGATGATTCACTATATGACAACTAAACAAGTTATTGTTACTTGATGTATAGCACTCAAAGCTTCACAATGGTTGATTCAGACTTTGTAACGTCATTTATCAACTTTTACGCTAAATAAGTGCATAGTATGGTTTTAAACCATATTTAGCACCCAAGACTTGTTACCTACTGACTTTATAAGTCATGAACTCAGAATCCCAAATAAGTCCCTAAAACTATGTGTGAAATGACCAAAATGCCCCTACGGTGCATAGTTTGGCCATAAATCATAAACCACATATATGGTTGATATCCTACTGATATAATATCACAAATTAAATGTTTTTACAGAATGTTTATGGCCGGAACTTCAATTTACATACAAACCCCTTTTATCAACCTTAAAATGACCAAAATGCCCTTATGAGGCTTAAATTCGGTATTAAAATCCTTATGGGCATATATGTTGATATCTTACTGATGTCATAACATATTTTAGGCATAATAACATATGGAACTTGTATATGATTCATCCGGTTACCCGTTTATGCTTATACGCGTTCGGTTCGGTTTATGTAACTAGTTTGCATAAATTAACCGAAACGGGTTTAACCTTATCATTTAAACTTAAAAATCCAGAAGGTATTTAGTTTACCCATAGTATACAAATCTCCATACTTGTTGGGTCTAAATTACATTGCATTTCGGTCATCGCTTAGTCTAGCGTTTCGTACCGTAAATCATTCTTTAAACTAACCGGTCTAAGTCCTCGACTTAAATAAGACCCGTTAGTATTCTAATAGGTTAATATTACCTTCATTCCAGACTAGGAAGCCCCAGTAAAAGATACCTTCACAAAGTCTAAGTAAATTATACGGCTGAGTAGATAACTTTCGCATTATAAGCTCAGGTAAATACTTTTAACTTATTTTCCCTTATACGAGCTTGGGATACGGTAAATTATTACAGCTTGGTCAGGAATGGGATCATTTGGTCGGATTGTGATTAATAAATCCGCATAACCCATTTTAATCTGTTTTGTTTGATAACAAAAACATTGGGGTTAACTACCGTGTCCTGGATATCCTCGGCTCATTTAAGTTACTAATAGCCACGACCTATGCACGGGGTGTAGGCATACACCTGAAAGATGCAAATGCTAAAATATGAAAATTACCCACAAGTTGGGGATAACTCCTCTATGGGTTTTGTAAGTGGTGTGTCTGTTAACAATGTCCCGGTTTCTAAATCGGGCCCCATATGTATGATAAACATGTAAATCTGTATACAAGATTATAAATGTAATTATCCCAAGTTATAAAAGATTTTTCGTGCCATGTGCACCTAAACCAATTTTCTTAAACATTTTCAAATGAGTCAGTTATTTGTATTTACCAGTGTAAACTGACGTATTTTCAAAAGACTAAGTGACAGGAACTACGCGTAATAGGCTGGGAGCTACTTGGCATTTAATAAGAGGATCTTGCAAGTCCTAAGATGCCTTAAAGTCAGTTGAACTCCGTTTTGTATTTTATTTAAGACCCGCATGTGGATCCTTTTTACAACCGTTTGTATATTATTTATTCGTACTTTGAACTTTCGGTTTGTAATAGTAATTTCTTCCTAGCCTTCCGCTATGCTATAACTGTGTTTAATTGACTATGATGATATAAACTGCGTCACGATACTCCCCACCGGGCCCACCGAATTATGTGGAAATATAAGGGTGTGACAGTGGTGGTGATGAACGGTGGTGGGTGGTGGATGGTGGTGGTGATGAACGGTGGTGGATGGTGGTGGTGGTGGTGATGGACCGTGGTGGGGGTGGACGGTGGTGGTGGTGGTGATGGAAGGTGGTGGGTGGTGGATGGTGGTGGTGGTGATGGACGGTGGTGGTGGTGATGGACGGTGGTGGTGGTGGTGATGGACGGTGGTGGGTGGTGGATGGTGGTGGTGTTGGTGATGGACGGTGGTGGTCGGTGATGGTGGGTGGTGGTGGGTGGTGGTGTTTAACCCTCTGCATACCTTAGAAAATCTTAGAAGTGTTTGGACCAAGTCTGCACCAAGAAGACCTTGCACAGACCTTTTTTTTAATTAAACGTTTTCGGAAAAACAAACAGTCTGCGCGTGGTCTGCGCCACGCAGACAGAAGATCCTGCACATAGGTTTTATGAAAAAACAAACAGCACCTTAGATTGTCATCTTAGTTTTTTTCGTAGGCTTCTCTGAGCTCCCTTAAACAAGCGGGATAGAATTCTTTAGACTCCCTAAACTTCTTTTAAATGAATTTAAATTGAAATATAAATAGAAATAAGTTTAAAACTTAAAAAATATTATTTCATTAAAAATTAAAACATAACTAGATGTGGATCCACTTCCGGTGTGTTGGGTAGGGCTGTCCAAAAGCTCGCGTCTCGGTGCTCGTTCGAAGCTCGCTCGGATTTAGCTCGAAAAAAGCTCCCTCAATATGGCTCGGTTTGAAAGTGAGCCGAGCCGGCTCGGCTCGGTTAGAAAGTGAGCCTAGCTCGGCTCAGCTCGTGATGAGCCAAATTGGCTCGGTTTGGCTCGTTTGGTAGCTCGACTCAGTTTGGCTCGTTTGGTAGCTCGACTCGGCTTATCTCAAATTATTTTACCTATAATATATATTATTATTATATGCATATAATATATTACAAAAGCGTGATTATTATTTATATGTATTTAGGCTTGTATTTTCATATCTATGACATATTTAAAGGTTGATTGCCATACTAATGAACAAATATTGTATTTACTTGAAATATAAAACTTATTTTGCGTTGTTGAACGTGATTTTGCTTATAATGTATTAGGTTGAATTTATTTTGAATACGTTCTTTTAAAGTATTGAATAATTTTTTAGAATACTGAATTTTGAGAGCTATGTATTAATTTTTATTTTTAAAACCAAGCCGAGCCCGAGCTTAGATTTTCAGCTCGGTTTCAAATCTGAGCCGAGCTGAGCCAGCTCGATTTATAATCGAGCTGAGCCCGAGCTTGCCCTAGCTCGGCTCGGCTCATGAACATCCCTAGTGTTGGGAGGGAACCGAAACTCGTAGGCTTTTTGGATTGGAAATTTTGGGGTTTAGACCACTCGTACTGGACAAGAATTGAGGCATTTTTTGCCCCAACAACACCCACAAACGCCTCATATACCGCCCCCTTGGACGTTTTTTTTTCCAATTTTTGGTCCCAGTCATTCTTAAATCCACGCCTTCCTTCAATTTTTTGGGCCAATCACCACACACCTTCTCAATCTTTGTCCAATAAAATTGTTTTGGTGGTTTTTTTATTTAGTTTTTTACACCTCTTTTAACATAATGCCCTCACAATGCTCATATCCCCACTACATCATGTGAGATTAAATATATTATTGTTATAATATTTAATCTTGTTGCCATTATAATCATTTATATTATATTGATCAAAATATATTAATAACCTATTAATAATTAGTTGGTAATTGTTGGTTGACCATATTACCCTTATTAACTAATTAGGATTCCTCTTGGGTGTATATATAAGGAGATTATTAGAGAGTTTAAGGGTTAGACAATTACACAATCCTCATAACATCAATTCGGCTCTCTCTCCTAACCGAAACCTTCCCTTGTTTCGGTTTCATCACCATCATAATCTTATACCCTAAGGAGGAACCAGATCATCCTTACAAGTATGTCAAACTCAATGGCTGCATCTCTGACCGGATTCTCTGCTGGCCTGTCTGCTGTAACAGGTATGTTATTCATGTTTTCCATTATGTTTAAACAGAACTGATCAACAGTGGTATCAGAGCATTTGTTGATAAATCAGTTCTGTTTTCATATCCATTATTTTGGGATTAAAATTTGGAAAACAAAATTTTTGAAAGTCTAATAATAATCACGGCTGGTTTCGATTCTTATTGTGCCGAAATCACTGTTTTGATAAAAGGGTGGTTAATCATGTCACTCAAAATCATAATGGGATAATTAATGTCTAAAATCTGTTAACAGAAGTCTTAAAATTCAGGTTTCGGATCCCAGAATTATGTTTTATTTTTTTAGGGTTCATCACTTGTTCTAAGAAAACTCAAAAATTCCTTAAGTTTTGTAATATGATTTGGATTAGTGGATGTTTTAACTGGTTTTGATCTGAATTATATCTATTAAAATTTTTGAAAAATGTTGAAGATAATCAGATTATAATTTCGAAATCTTTGATAAGTTTAGATCAACAATAAAACAGGAAACATTATCCCACAACCCCTAAAATTTCTAGCTTTCAGTTATTTTCACAACAATAGTTGTTAACAGGAGTTTCGAGATCACTTTTTAATGATCCGAGACCAAGATCTCAACTCGAGACCACAGGTCTCGACTCGAAATCATAAGGATTCTCAAATCTTTACAACTCGAGACAATGGCTGCGACTCGAGACTATAAGGTTACAACTAGAGACCATAAAGTTGCGACTCGAGACCATAAGGATACAACTCGAGACCATTAGGTTGCGACTAGAGACCATAAGGCTACAACTCGAGACCAAGGTTGAGACTCGAGACCTCATAACTGACTCGAGATCTCGTAACTCAGTCGAGACCTGACTCGGGACCTCACTCGAAACCTCATTATCCGCGCTAACAGGTGGTTTGCTATTAATTACTTGGTTTTGCAAACACTTAATTACCTAATCAGAATCAGATTACTTTTTACAAAACCAAAATAGCTTAACTTGAATGAGCTTCTGATGTATCATTTCTGGCCAAAGCTGATTTAATACATCTATTTATTGTTCAAGTATTATAAAAGCTATGTTGAGTATGCATTACAAATGTGAAATGTCTTAATTTCTGGCCAAAGCTGATTTAATTCATTTAGGTCTAGCATACTTAACAAGTGCATAACTAAAGTGATTCTCTCATTTCTGGCTATAGCTGATTTGTCACGATCACTTTGCACACATACTTAAATGATTACACTTCTGGCCAAAGCTGATTTGTCTTTGTTTAAGTAGGATTTTAACCAAGTCTATTATTTTGATGTTAGTAATAGACAATATCACAGCTTCATAATTAAAATGGTCATTATTTATGCCTGCCTTGGTATAACATGCCCTTAGATCACATTAGGACTTCTTTCTTAGTATCATAACTTGCTCATCTTATTTCGACTATCAGCACCCAATTGCGGGATTCCACCTTTGACTGGTGATAACTTTGCTGAATGGAAGGATGCCCTCATGCTTACACTTGGATTGCTAGACTTCGATTATGCTCTTAAAGAGAATAAGCCAGCGGACCTTACTCCTCAAAGTACTGCTGCTGAGCAGATAGTTCATGAAAAATGGACTAGGTGTAACCGAATGTCTCTCATGTTCATGAAGCAATCCATACACAATGAAATTAGAGGAGCTATTCCTGATTTTGAGGATGCTAAAACCTACCTGGCCTCTATGGAGGCACAATTCAAAGGGACGTCAAAAGCACGCGCTAGCACTCTTATCCTCAAGCTGGTGATGACTAAGTATGATGGGAGGAGCGGCATTCGCGAGCACATCATGATGATATATGACATGTCCAATAAGCTGAAAGGGCTAGAGATGGAAATCAGTGATGGTTTTCTTGTTCACTTCATCATCACTTCGCTTCCTTCGTCCTATGAAGCATTCAAGATCAATTACAACACTCAGAAGGACGAATGGACGATGAGTGAGCTGGTCGCTATGTGCGTACAGGAGGAAGAGCGTATGAAGATGGATCACACTACTGATGTTGCTAACTTCACCACCTCTAGCTCTAAGAAGAGGAAGAACAACTATCAAAGAAAGGATGCTTCCAAGGTCCAAAAGCTAAATCCTAATACAAGTGCACCTTCTAGCTCTAAGAGCTCCTTAGGCAAACCCTATTGCAAGTTCTATAAGAAAACATGACATAAGAAAAAGGAATGCCCTGACTTCAAGGAGTGGCTGGCTAAGAAAGGTAACGATTTTTTCATGATACTTGAGTCATTTAATTTAAATGTTCCTGCTAATTCTTGGTGGTTTGATTCTGGTTCTATGGTTCATGTAACCAAATCTACTCAGGGATTCCTTTCAATCCGGAAGCTGGGAAGAAACCAAAGAACACTTAAAGTTGGGGATGATCGGGAATTAGAAGTGAAGGCCATAGGAACATTAGAATTATTTTTGAAAACTGGTTTATGCATTAAACTTTATGATACCTTATATGTTCCTGAGGTAACTCGGAACCTTGTATCAGGACCAAAGTTAGGCATGGACGGTTTTGTTGTTTCCCATGGTCATCGCAAACTTTCTATTCTCTATGATTCTGTTCTTTATGATACTGGTATTCTGGATGGTGGTCTCTATAGATTAGAACTAGATGATAATTTTTCCAAATCTTTGTTGTCATATAATATTAATGAATCACTCACAAAGATGGAAAAGAAACGAGACTTAGAGACTTCATCCATGTTGTGGCATCAACGTTTAGGCCACATCTCAAGAGAACGATTAAATCGTCTCGTAATCGATGAAGTCTTACCTCCTCTCGATTTCACTGATTTTGGAACATGTGTCAAATGTCTCAATGGTAAAATGACATTAGCGAATAAGAAAGGTGCCACTAGGAGCTCTAATTTATTAGAACTCATTCACACTGACATTAGTGGTCCCTACCAAATCGCTGGCATAACAGGACATACTTCATTTATCACTTTCATTGATGATTATTCTCGTTACATGTACTTGTATCTTATTAAGGAAAAGTCTGAATCTCTTACAACTTTTAAAGATTATAAAGCTAAAGTTGAAAAGCAATTAGATCGTCAGATTAAAGTTATGAGATCAGATAGAGGCGGTGAATATTATGGAAGACATACTGATGTGGGTCAAGCTCCTGGTCTATGTTATGAGTTTTGTAAGGGCCATGGGATTGTGAACCAATACACCATGCCTGGTACACCTCAGCAGAATGGTGTCGCTGAATGAAGAAATCGTACCCTTATGAACATGGTGCACAGTATGTTAGCCAACACTAATTTACCATTATTCCTCTGGACTGAAGCGTTAAAAGCAGCTGTTCATATACTCAATAGAGTTCCTTCTAAGTCTGTCCCTAAACTCCTTATGAACTTTGGACAGGAAGGAAACCGAGTCTTAAATATATGAAAGTATGGGGCTGCATTGCTGAAGCAAAACTCTATAATCCTTTCCTAAGGAAACCTGACCCTAAAACAGTTACCTGTTTCTTTATTGGGTATCCTGATGATTCGAAGGGTTATCATTTCTATTGTTCTTCCCATGTCACCCGTATTGTTGAAACCAAGCGTGCTGCGTTCCTGGAGGATTTCAAGGTCAGTAGGAGCAGTACCAACCCTTACGAAGAATAGCACGAAGTACAAGACGCGGGGGAGAGACTCGTCGCTTACCATTACTCCGTTTACTCCTCTTGTACCCAATGAGACAACTACACCTGAAGCTACTGCACAAATTCCATCTCCACAATTAGAACCCATTATACCTCATAACGAAGGCACATCAAACGCTCAAAACCAAGTCAACGCTGAACCCGATAATCAACTCAGGAGGTTATCTAGGAAAAGACGGCCTACTAATTGGGATGATTATGTTACCTACCTTACTGAAATGGATGCTGGAAAGCTCAATGATCCTATCTCTTATATTGAAGCCATTAGCAGTGATCAGTCTTCTGAATGGAACAAAGCAATGATTGATGAGCTTGAATCCATGAAGAAAAATGACGTTTGGGATTTGGTCGAATTACCCAACGGTGTTAAACCTGTAGGATGTAAATGGGTGTTCAAAACAAAACTGGATCCGAATGGGAACGTTGAACGCTATAAAGCGAGATTGGTTGCAAAGGGCTACACTCAGAAAGAGGGAATTGATTATAAAGAGACGTTTTTACCTGTCTCTCATAAAGATTCATTAAGGATCGTTATGGCCCTAGTAGCTCATTTTGATTTGGAGCTGCATCAGATGGACGTCAAAACTGCTTTCCTTAACGGAGACTTAGACGAAGATGTTTACATGAAACAACCTGAAGGCTTTAAACCTGAAGGTCAGGAGCATCTAGTCTGTAAATTGAAGAAATCCATTTACGGGTTAAAACATACATCACGTCAATGGTACCTCAAGTTAGATGAAGTCATGAAGAGACAAGGTTTTATGAAGAATCAAGTGGATCAATGCACCTACCTCAAGATGAGTGGGAGTAACTTTACTATACTTGTCCTTTACGAAGATGATATTCTATTAACAAGTAATAGTTTAGACATGTTGCATGAGTCAAAGCGGTTACTCTCGCATAACTTCGATATGAAGGATCTCGGAGATGCTTCTTACGTCATTGGCATCGAAATTCACCGAGATAGACATAAAGGGATCTTAGGATTGTCTCTGAAGACTTACATAGATCATGTCCTTACACCTTATAACATGCAACAGTGCAAACCCTCAGTCGCTCCAGTAGTTAAGGGAGACGTTTTCGGTTCATTCAAGTGTCCAGCAACAGAGGTTGAAAAGGAGCAAATGAGTCAGATACCTTACGCGTCAATAGTCGGGAGCCTGATGTATGCTCAAGTCTATACTCGCCCAGATATCGCTTATATTGCTGGAATGCTAGGCTGTTATCAGACTAATCCTGGCCTAGATCACTGGAAAGCAACTAAGAAGGTCCTTGGATATATGCAAGGGACGAAAGACTATAAACTGACTTATAGAAGAAGTGATCACTTAGAAGTGGTAGGTTATTCTGATTCTAACTTTGCCAAATGCAAAGATGACAAGATATCCACTTCGGGCTATATCTTTATGTTAGCAGGCGGACCTATCTCATGGAAGAGTCATAAACAACAGTTAACTTCAACTTCCACAATGATGGCATAATACATTGTTGTTTACAACGCAACGCAACCTGACCTGGAATATTGCTTAGAAATCTGATCACTGGACTCAAAATCGTTAATTCCATTTCTAGACCATTGAAGCTTACTGTGATAACTCAGCTTCCGTTAGTTTCTCGAACAGTAACAGCTCGACTGGAGCTGGTTTATATCTCGACACAAAATATTTATTCATACATGAACGAGTTGAGGAAAATAATCTTTGTATTGAGTATATTAGTACTAAAGATATGCTTGCGGATCCGAAGACTAAAGGTCTCCCACCTAAAGTTTTCGAATAACATGTATCGAATATGGGGCTTACTAAAGACCTTATTTAACAACATATTGTAATAACTTATGTTTTAATTAATGAAATTTACTCAGTTTGATTTTGTATGTCTCTAACATATGTTCTGACGGTGTAATGGCATATAGACAAATATAAATACAAATCAGACGCTAAAGGGCTTATGCATATTTTGATCATAACTGTTAGGTTTTAAATTGAGGCTATAGTATGACTAATGGGGGTCCTGAGTCGAATAATGATTCAACTGTCACACCCTGGCTTTGCGGAAGCGTGGTTAATTTGGTGTGACTTCTTAATACCATAGCTTAATCATAACAAGCTATATGAAATAAAAACCATGCAAGATCATCCATTAAAATAAGTTTTAAAACCGAAGTAACATAACATTGTCTTAGGGACTACAACACCAAAACATAAAACATTGTTTTGAAAGACATAAACATCAACATGAAATAAAACGCAGTTTAAGATTTGTGACTCGTCCAGGAAAAAGTCACATTTCCTAAACCGGGATGACCTCGGAACCCATATGCAGCGGGAAAACATAACATACCGCACCAGATCTTTAATTCCCTGAAATACATGTAAGTTGAAAAAAAATCAACAATAATGTTGAGCGAGTTCATGTGTAAGTGAGTAAATAAACCTTTGTATGTATAAAAATCCTGGTATGTAGCAAATAAGGAAAAAGAGATCACCAATGGTTTGCAAGGCCATTGATATGTGTGAAGTGCAAGTAGGAAGACTCAAACCTAGCAGATTTATGCGTTGGGTACAAAGTCACCCCGAGGTCCGTTCTGTGTTGGGCCTGGGGTTGGGCTCGCTACACCCAAATAGATCTACCGCTCCTGTCCCTCGGTCCTACCTTGAGGATTAATGGCCTCAAGTTT
>JARYGA010039298.1:0-44783 GCA_030545235.1 Helianthus tuberosus | reverse complement strand
ACTTATTGTGTTGAAATGCCTAAGGTCCAACAGACCTGGGCTAAATTGTTCAAGTAATTCAATAGTTGAATGTGCAGGTGCTTCTGAAGAAATCTGAATGTCAACAAGAAGAAAATCGAAGCAGCCTGGCACGAGAAGAGGAGGCTGCTGATCCCTGGGATGGTTAAACAGGGAGTTTGTTTGTTCTGTAAATAAATAAACAATATTTCAAAAACCCTAAAAATTGAAAATTTTGAAAAACCAAAAATATGTTTTGTTTTTGTTAAAAAAAAAAATTGTTGATTGAATACGCCGAAACCCTCACGGCTGAACAAACATGATTACTTTCACAAGATTGAAAAACGGTTTTCAAACTGTCGAAAATCAATGGGTTGTAAATCATGGGGGTACGTTATAATTTTCTGGAAATCAGTGAATGAAAAGCAGAAAATGGATGGCGAGACAAAGCTCTCAGTATCAGGTTGTCAAATTTTCTTTAAATGATTTTGAATTTTAGGGGGAGTTATATCGTCAGAAAATCCAAAAACATTAGAAAATTTGAAAATGACAAAAACATGATAAAAACCTATTGGCAAAAAGACAAAAACATTAAAAAATGAAAATGAGTTTTTGTGTAAAAAGAGGAAATGATAGTACATCAGTGGACTGTCACAGTACGCTAAAGAAATGGAAAGTTTAAATGTGTTAAACGATCTCACCGTGGATGTGTCGGTAGATTTTTATACATTTAGTAAACTTTTTCGGGATATAAACCTAAATTCAAACTTGCGTATTTCGTGGGGAACACTACTTGGATATATAGGTAACCCCTGAAATCTCGTTTGAAAGGTCTCATAATCTGATATACTAGGTCTTTATACTCAATGATGTCTGGGGTATTATTCCGGGACTTCTGCTGAACGGTAGTTCTGACCTAGTCCTTGGATAATACTTTCTGCAAATGCTTGAAACATAGCATAAACCCTCAGCATGCCGATGAAACAATAAAATTGATAGTCGCTGCTGTTGTAGCTAAAAGATCCTCTAAAGGGGACATTCCGAAAAGTCAAAGCTGATATCTCTCTGCGTATACGGAAGTATCGACCTGAGATCCCTCGGCCCTCGCATACCTAATTTATGTACAGATATCATTGTAGTATACTCACCTGTAAGACTGATTATTAGGATCTGGATACGGGAGTATATTCAAGAGGTGGGATACATGAATGAGTTTAAGTTCTTAATACACCTAATTCGTATCCTGAATCAGTTGAAATTTGTATGAAAATTTAAAGTGGATCAGTATATCGACAATCTAAGTGAATTGTTTAATTCTTAATGTGTAACTAAGCTCAACGGTACTTGTGACTTGTCAAAAACTGATATGATCCTCTAACGCAAACTCAAACAAAAATATTGTCTGTAAATATGTTTGTATATATTTCTTTACTGCTTTATTTTCAGAAAAATACAAAAAGATTTTGATTTCTGTTTTATTTTCGACAACCGATGTCTGAGAACTGAGTTTCAAAATCTAAGTATGTTGATCGTGTTTCTAAAAATAACACAAGTTCATTAATTTGAAACTTGAAGTTTTATAATCAAAAATCAAAAACAGTTTGTGATATCTCCAAGGTCATTAATTTGGACTTGGATGATTAACTGTGAGGGAGTTGGATGTTTATACTGTTAAAATCTGTAAAAGAGCTAGTTTCCGATACGGTTCGTTGAAACTGCCAAATCTTTGAAGATTGTTGATAAGGGGAGGATATCAAGTAATCCTGGATATATCTCATATTATTATATCTTAGTCCCAGGATCTTGATTTAGAAAGTTTAATAGAGCCAGGTTAAGATACCTGGACAATCGAAAATGCTTTCATTGTAAAATATTTTAGCAAAAGTTGAGAGAGCCAGGTTTTCAATCCTGGATGTTCAAAACGTTGTTACTTATAAACGTTTGAGTATTGCAGATGTTGTACCAGACTACGATCCCGATAGCCGAGTCTAAGGGGGAGTCTGAAGACGAGCTCAACGCAAGGGGAAGCGTGCATAAGAGCCAGGATCCTTTCCCAAAAGAGCTTGTAACTAGAAAGCCAGGTGTAGATCCCAAAGCACGGAAGCTTGACGAAAGGGGGAGCCTGAAGAGTTTACCGAAAGGAAGGAGCTGGAGCTGAAGACAGATCCACGGGGATTCTGTTCAAGCTAGAGAGAGAGAAAGAAAAGAAGCTACGAGTCTGAATGTTTGAGATTGACTGCGGCAATATCCAAGGGGGAGTCTGTTAGTGCATTTATGTCTATCGCCTCCGTCATCTCAAGTTGTAGCTGATACAGTTTATTTCTAGCCTTACATTGTAATATTAGATAGAAAAGGCAAGGTGGCAATTTGGTAAATAAGAGGAAAGCTCTTATAAGCCTTGGCCTATAAATAGATGAGGTAGGGTTAGAATTAGAAACTTTTGCCATTTTGTGACTTGGAGAGCTAGAGTTCTAGAGAGAGAGTCTAGAGAGAGAAAGCTTGTCCAAGGTGATTCAAGGTTCTTGTATTCTTTCAGATCTATCAAAGAATCACGTTTATTGTACGTCTCGTGTGTTTCGGTCTTGCTCGTACACGGATTCCGCACGTCGTACGAGTCGGTTCGCAATCGTTCGGATTCAAACCGGTCCTAACCGGTCCTAACATATTGTGTTGTTTGACTATTATGTTGCCAACCACGTCACGATACTCCCCACCGGGCCCACCGGTGACACGTGGAAAGTCGGGGTGTGACAGGTTGGTATCAGAGCCAACATTGAGTGAATTAAACACTAGCTTTTTATGTTTAATCTCAATGACACATTAGCACATTCCTTGACCTTCTGAGTCTAGACTTAACATAGGATTATTCTCAATCCTAATCTGGAATTTTTTGCTTCCAAACTTTTATATATACGTCGCCAAGCGAAGAAGCTGTATTAGAAATTCTCCACATCTGGAGCCCTGAAATGCTGAGCTTCGTACCGCGACCAGAATGAGACGTGCAACCAAGGAGAAAGCATTCAGGAATTGAATGAAGAAGAAACTCCTTTGCTGAAAATCGTTTCCTCAATAGTCCTTATAAGGACATATTTATCTTTTTAGTCCCTTCGAGGACAACACTATTCCTTTCAAGTCCCGCTTAGGGCAACTTTATACTATTTGTTTATATAGTGGAATGATTAAGTTTAAACCTTCATTCTAAACAAGAAATATTAAATAAATGGAAAATAACATTTCCTTTTGCAAGATCTACCATTATAAATAAAATGGCAAAATCTAAAAAGGACAAGACCTAGCTTCGGGTCATATTAAGACCGGCCAAGATGGTAGTTCCATAATTAGATTCAGATCCATATTAACATTTCAATTTAAAAATTGTTATGCGTTAAATATTAACTAAGAATCTTAAGAGTGAAACCTAGCCTTCGGCTCAATTAAAAGACCGGGCCAAGATGGTAAGACCTGTTAAAAAGATTCAAATTATTAATTAAGAATCTTAAGAGTGAAACCTAGCCTTCGGGTCAATTATAAGACCGGGCCAAGATGGTAAGACCTGTTTAAAAGATTCAAATCCCTGTTAACATCTGAAAACATGTTAACACTCTTGGCAGATGTGATTTATTTAAAAAAAATCACACACGTTATTATTATATAAGGATCTTTTTAAAAGATTCCTAACCCAGTTTAATGATCTCTGAATCCTGGGTTTACATCGTCAATTAAGATGATCATATTTTAACCATACGTGGTAATATAGTGCCTACGGGCCTTGCTCATTTCTACATGAGCCAAAATACAGTGGTAGCTATGACTCCCTATCAGAAAAAGGTAATGAACTAGGTTCAAACCTCAAGGCCTTGATTCTCTGAAATCATGGCTATTATTTAAAATTGTCCTTGTGACTAGGCCTTTTGTGCTTTTAAATAAAACTGTTATTGTTGCTTTGATTCTCTGAAATCATAAGCTTATAATTTATAAATGTCCATGTGACCAGGCCATTGGGTGCCACTGATAAAACTGTTAATGTTTTATAATTAGGATAAATTATAATAGAAATCCTAAATACATATGATTAATAAATTAACCAAATATGGTCTCTGTTTACCATGGTTAATGAATTTCCCTAAGGGGCAATTCCGTAATAAACATCCCTTAGAAGGGAAGTGCCTACGGGCTATAATAAATTGTCCATCTGAGACGTTGACATTATGATCTTTATGATTCCTTGTCTAAGGTGGTGAGCTATGCTCAAGCCGAATAGTCAATATGATTAATGCAATCCTGACTTATATCATCTAAAATGATAAATCCATTGTAAACATCCATTAGTGATGTTTCGCCTACGGGCCATATTATATTGTCCATTTATGACACAAACATTACGATCTCTATAATCCCCTGTTTAAGGTAATGAGCTGCACTCAAGCCTAATAGTCTATACGATCATTGCGATCCTGACTAGTATCATCAGTACGATGATCATAAATTCATAATATTGACATCCCTAGTGATGAATTGCCTACGGGCTATGCTTTATTCTACTGTCGATAAGACAAAATAGTGGTGATCTTTATGATCCCCTATTCAAAATGGTGGGATTATACCCAAAACCTAATAGTCAATATGATCGATGTGATCATGACTAATATCATTAGATACGAAAATTATGGATAGACATCCATTAGTGATGTTAATTGGTTTACCTTTCGGTCAAAAGGATCGCCTGTCAAGACGATGACAGTTGTAGTCTATAACTCCCTGTCCAAAGGTGAAGAACTATGTTCAAGCCTTAAGACTCCTAATCTAATAAGATTGCAGCCTATGAATTGATGTCCTTGTGACAAATCCACAAGTTATATTTCAAGTCACCCATAACAAGCCTCCGTGCTATAATTCGTCGTTCGTGACAAGTTAACATACTAAATGTTAACATCGCTGGTGACAGGCCTTAGTGCCATATCCTATAACGTCCTAGGGACAAGGCCATTTGTGCCGCATCTAAATGTCATTACGACAAGGCCTTCGCGCCATATGATTACTTATGTCCTTCATGACTAGGCTTATTGCCATATCTTTCTACGTCCCATACCATTTAGCATTGATTGTATCTGCTCAGTATTTTACATTAATGCAAGGGTCAATAAACCTTTAGTAAACCATGAGCTTAGCAAACTTTTGATTACATTCATAAGAACTTCGGATATTAAAAATAAGGTATAATTTACCAAGGGAATCTTTAATGACCCTTTCTCCCATCCTCGGAGATAAATCCTTTCATAAGAATCTGGAGTACTCTTCCCCAAAAAGAGTACGACAATATATATTACTTTATTTTATTAATTTCTCATTATTTTATGTTGCCTGCGAATGCCAAACTATGTTTGATAAGAGTACCATATGAGGATTGGCGTATCCTAGTGTGTCCCATAGATTGCTTCCATGCATGATCAGTATGGAGGTTTAATGCATGGAACCCCTGAGATATCCCAATGGCCATATTGTACTAAAGTCGACTAGTAGTATTCAAAGAAGATATCCAATATAAAAATGTCCTTATAAGTATCTCTACTTAGGACATCCTTACATTTGTAAACAGAATGTGTCATTATCTGACACCGACATCGATAGATGAACCAAAGCCTGAGAATACGGACACCTCTGACATCTCTGTGTGTCGTAATTATCTTCTTTATAAGAATTACCATGTTTACCTCCTGAGAGGCAAGTGGATCTTAGGACAAACATCCCGCTTTGGGTTGAAGTGTTGTAAGAACTCATGTTGATTATGGAATAACCGAAACCTTGATTAAGTAAATTTTAAGATATAGATTCATATAGCCTGACTCAATATCCGGAGAATTCGGTATAGTTAAATTTAAAAGACGGTTCATTTTACTTATGCATTGTTACCGCAACCCTATTTAGACAACGATTAAGAATCGTCATCAACTACCCAGGATCGTCGATTTGTTCGACTAACTGTAAAGATTAGCTATTCCTTAAGATTAATTTTGAGCAATGGTTGGAATAACCATCTCACCTTAAGATAAGCTTTTCTATAATAGCTGTTATATAAGTATCAAGGTGGCTCCTTTGGAGACCTTGTATAAATGAAAACATCCGTTGGATGGACGAGACTTTAGAAAGTCCACTTCTTAGGATATGAAGGTTGCATTGAAACAATAAATAAGATCATGCAAATTCATAATCACCTGTAAGATGCCAGTAATTGGCAGAAAATCAAGAAGTAATGAAAATAACAAACCTCCTAAATTCTTGTTAAGGATAAGGTTCAGCAAATTGATCACCCAGGAAGGGTGTGCCAAATTTGTTAAATTATCAGGCTAGTTAAGCTCTGAATATATAGAATCATTCGAAGGAAATCGGATGTATCAAGATCAAGTAGCCTTTAAGCTAAAACCGATTTAAAGAGCTTGGCAGAGCTCGCAATACGTTGCACACTAATGGTTTCGCAACGTGTTTCGCCAATAAGTCAAGAAGCATTATCACATAATGATATGCAGATTTATAATATGATGAGCAACCTGTGTCGATTAAGGATCGACAGGATTAGAAGCTCCAAAAAGATACATGTACCTATTATAAAGGTCAATTGGAGTGCCTTAGAGGCTCAAAAGTACTGGGGAAGATTTAGCCCAATATAAGGTAGAAAATACTTCCCTTACTTTAACAAATCTCGAGGTCGAGATTTCTTTTAAGGGGGTGAGGATGTAACACCTCGAAAATTCACGTCCTATAATGTGTAGACACGTGTCATATGTTTGAACGTGTGAAAGAATATTATGAAAGGACTAAAGTTGACAAACATGGAAAGTATGTGAATATACGTATTCTAAGTGTCAACAGTGAGTAAATATATTGTACATTAACCCTACATGATGTTTATAACCTTCAAACGAATAAATCATGGATCATACGGAGCTAAAAGTGAGAGATTACAAACTACAGGGGCTAAATGTGTCAACATGTTTAAGTTATACCTCTGAGTGACCTTTTGGCAAACCCGAAGCTTTGTAACGGTTAATTATGCTCACTAGAATGCACGATTTAAATTTCGTAAAGTTTCGTTATCGTATGAGAAAGTTAAGATCAAATTCGTATGCAAGGGGTTATAAGCGTCAACGATGAAGTTTAGGACTTTTCGGGTGACAATAAAGTTAACCGAGGACTAAACAAAGTGGGTAGATGTCTTAAGGCCCTTATACGTCAATTTAGAGGGCTCATAGTGCAAATCAAGACTTGAAAGCCACCTTTAGAAGGACCAGGGACCAAATCTGCAATTAAAGGAAAGTTTGTTGGCTGGACACTACACGCTCGCGTAGCGCGAGCATTAACATCCTTGCCGTCGCGCTACGCGACGGCCACATCTGGTCAGATTTTGATTTTTTTTTATTTCTTGTCTGCTATAGCCTTGTAACAGCCATTAAATCGATTTGCCTCTTCATGCTTGGCCCCTAAACAACCCCTAAACACTTAGGGACATGTGTTGATGAGTTGTGGATGGTTGTAGACTTGTGTGTCAACTTCTTGTGGTGTTTAAATCACTATATAAAGACCAAGAGTTGCAACCAAGTTCCTCACACCTTCATTTGCACTTCTGATCATTCTTGGAGCTCCCAAGCAGGCTCAAGTCTTCACAATTCGTGCATAGGACTCTTGTAAGTATACTTGACCTTTCTAAATTAAGTTCTAGCTTAGTTATAGCTTAAAAGTCAAACCGTCGTAATTAACGGTTGACTTTAAGATTAATCACTAATGGTCCAGTGATTAGTTGAATCAAAAGTATTTATAAGTTGGTAATTATGTGGGTAATAAACCCTCAAAAGGGTTCCCCCTGATTCCCATTCTAACTAGGTCAAAAGTCGGGTCAAACTTATTAAGAAAAAGTCAACAGGACACTTAAATTGCAAATTATGCATATTTAGCAATGTAGAACATA
The DNA here is from genome assembly GCA_030545235.1 of Helianthus tuberosus. Lineage (NCBI taxonomy): Eukaryota > Viridiplantae > Streptophyta > Magnoliopsida > Asterales > Asteraceae > Helianthus > Helianthus tuberosus. The sequence goes on along the minus strand of JARYGA010039298.1, from coordinate 36,826 downwards.
TACAACCTGTTGGATCATTGTTATAACTTATTAATTAGTGTAAGAACATGTCTAAACATGTTCGACCCAACAATTCTCTGTAAAGACCCGGTTCAGAACCGAAAGTCGCATAGTTTGACTTTTACTTTGACTTTCAGTTCTGACCCGTTATGGTATGTTTTAGAAATGCCTTAGAGCTTCATTTGGACCAGGTTACATGCTAGTATAACCCTCTGTGATTATACACCATGGTTCGTTAGTTAACCGATTAATACGCATGATTCCGTTAATTGCTCATATGTTGACCATTATGCCCTTATTACCTTAAAACATGATTTTTGGAAATGTAAAAGAGTAGAAACTTTAATTACTGATATATAAACTTGTATGCAAAGTTTGATATCAGTTTGAGGTGTAGATTGAGAGTTATGCTCATTAGCGCAAATTGAAAGCTTTATGTTAATAAAACGGCGTAATTAGCGTATAGCCTAGTTAAGCCTACTTTTAAATAACAAAATCTTTACCCACTGATGTAAAATATTATTTTGGGATTTTTAAATATTTTTAATTAATTTTAGGATGAGCATAACTAATAGTCGTAGGCTTAATCCGGTAAATGTCGGTTTTGCCCTAACGGGCCATAAAATGAGTTTTACATATCTAAACGACTCCAAACCTTTTGCTACTGATCACATATGATAAATAAATTATTTTAAGCCTTCTGGAAATATAAAAATATCAGATTTATGTATCGAACCCGGAAATGGCTTCTAATCGCCTTTTTAAGCGTTTTTAACGTATAGTATGTACTAAAACTATTTTTAAACATACAAGGGTGATACCTACTGATATTTGAGGCAAATTATAATATTTTAACAGTAAGAAAAAGTTGTTTAACTCAGACTTCGGTTTTGAGCTTTTCGGCTTATGTGAAATTACCAAAATGCCCCTACGGTGCATAGATTGGTTATAATTGATAAACTTCACATATATACTTTAACCTACTGATATAACTTAGAAAATTGAGTATAATTGCTGATTAAATCAGACCTGTAACTCAGGTTAACACTTACACTCTTTTACAACCTTTAAAATGACCAAACTACCCCTACGGGGCATAGTTTGTGTTTAAATTCGTTTCGGGCATAATGAAATACATCTTACTGATGTCACAACATATTTGAGGCATAAATTAACTTAGGAAACCTGTATATAGCTCTCATGAATACCCGTCACGCTAATTACACGTACGGTTCGGGTTTATGTAACAAGTTTACATAAATCAGCCGAAACGGGTCAAACCTTATTGGTTTTATCTCAAAATCCAGAATGTGTATGAAATACCCATATAAGACACGTCTCTGAACATGTCGGGTTTAAATCATATTCTATTCCGGTCTTCGCTTAATCGTGCGTACGAACCGTATCTTCCTGTAAGACTAACAGGTCTAAGCTTAGGCTTAATTAAAGACCCGTTAGCATTCTAATTAGTTATTTATACCATCATTCCAGACTAGAGCCTTCCGGTAAATGGTACCTACGCTTACTTAAGTGATTACGGCTGAGTTATTAAATTCTTGCTATTTAAGACAGGAGCTAGCTCAGGTAAATACTCTTAACTTATTTTCCCTATTACGGGCTTGGGATACGGTAATATAAACACCGCATGGTCAGGTGTGGGATTCAAAGACCAAGAAGTCGGGAAATCCAAATAACCTGTTTTTAATTCGTATTGCTTGACTGAAACATTGGGGATTAATGCGACCGTGTCCTGGATATCCTTGACTCATTAAATGCAATGGCCACGACCTAAGCACGGGGTGTAGGCATACACCTGACAGATGCTATATGCTTATTAATTAATTATACCCAGTAAGGGATTCCCAATAAGGGAATAGTGGTGTGTTGATTAATCATGAACCGTCATAGATCCGGGCCCCGTATGTAGAGCAAGTTATGTAAAACTGATAACATGAAATATAGTTTGTCCCAAGTATACAAGTGAAAAAGATTAATTTTGCCTCTGTGCATTTTAATCAAGTTAAAAAGGTTAATTTTGCCTCTGTGCATTTCAATCAAATTATTAAAGATATTTTGTGCCACGTGCATTCAAATCAATTTTCTTAAACTCTTTTCAAATGAGTCGGTTGAGTGTATTTACCAGTGAAAACTGACGTATTTTCCAAAAAGGTTAAGTGACAGGTACTGAACGTAATTGGCTGGAAGCTCAGGGCGCTAATAAGGAATCTTGCAAGTTCTAGGCGTCTAAAGTCTGTTGAACAAATGATATGTTTTAAGATCCGCCTGTGGATCCTTTACTTTCCGTTGTAATACTGGATATTACTTTATATTCGGAATGTAATATAATTTATCTTTTGCTTCCGCTGTGCATTCATATATATTGTGTTGTTTGACTATTATGTTGCCAACCACGTCACGATACTCCCCACCGGGCCCACCGGTGACACGTGGAAAGTCGGGGTGTGACAAGGCAGAATTGAATTCCCTCAATAAACGAGAAGTTTTTGGACCTGTGGCCCACACACCTGAAGGTGTAAAGCCTGTTGGATATAGATGGGTCTTTGTGCGAAAACGTAATGAGAAAAATGAAATTACAATGCAAGATTAGTAGCACAAGGATTTTCGCAAAGACCTGGAATTGATTATGAGGAGACATATTCTCCAGTGGTGGATGCGACAACTTTTCGTTATCTTATTAGTCTGGTAATACAAGAAGGGATTGATTTGCGTCTAATGGATGTTGTGACAGCCTACCTCTATGGCTCACTTGATACTGATATTTACATGAAACTTCCTGAAGGATTTAAATTGCCAAACTCGTGTAAATCTAGTTCTCGAGAACATCTTTCAATCAAATTAAACAAATCACTATATGGGCTAAAACAATCTGGGCGTATGTGGTATAATCGCCTTAGTGAGTATTTGTCGAAAGAATGCTATAAAAATGATTCTGTATGCCCATGTATTTTTATAAAAAGGTCAGGATCAGAATATGTTATAATTGCTGTATATGTTGATGACATGAATATAATTGGAACTCCAGGGGAGCTTCAAAAGGCAGTTGAATACTTGAAAAGAGAATTTGAAATGAAAGACCTTGGAAAGACAAAGTTTTGTCTTGGATTACAAATTGAACACCTTAAGGGCGGAATTCTTGTGCATCAAGAAACTTACATAGAGAAACTACTAAAAAGATTTTATATGGAAAAATCACATCCATTGAGTACTCCAATGGTTGTAAGGCCGCTTGATGTAGAAAAAGACCCATTCCGACCTCCCAAAGATGGAGAGGAAATCCTTGGTCCAGAAGTACCATATTTAAGTGTAATTGGTGCACTAATGTTTCTTGTTAGCCATACACGACCTGATATATCATTTTCTTTAAATTTATTAGCAAGATATAGTTCATGCCCAACAAAGAGGCATTGGAATGGGGTAAAACAAATATTTAGATACCTTCAAGGTACAAAAGATATGGGTTTGTATTTTACAAATCAATCGAAAACAGGTTTGGTTAGTTTTGCAGATGCATGGTATTTGTCTGATCCTCACACTGGGCGATCTCAAACTGGATATTTATTTACAAGTGGAGGTACTGCAAATTCATGGCGTTCGGTAAAGCAGACAATTACAGCCACATCATCTAATCATGCAGAAATATTGGCGATACATGAAGCTAGTCGAGAATGCATTTGGTTAAGGACTGTAATACAACACATTCATGGATCTTGTGGTATTTCTTCGGGAGATGAGGGACAGACAATCTTACATGAAGACAACGCAGCATGCATTGCTCAACTAAAGGAAGGATACATCAAAGGTGATAGAACAAAGCATATTTTGCCAAAGTTCTTTTTTACACATGATCTACAAAAGAATGGAGATATTATTGTCCAACAAATTCGTTCCAACGAAAATTTGGCAGACTTGTTCACTAAATCACTTCCAACCTCAACATTCAAGACGTTAGTTCATGGGATCGGGATGCATCGACTCAAGGAGCTTAAGTGATCATCATCGGGGGGAGATAATACGCGTTGCACTCTTTTTCCCTTAGTCAAGGTTTTGTCCCATTGGGTTTTCCTTGCAAGGTTTTTAATGAGGCAGCATCAAGCGTATGAAGTTGATAATCAGGGGGAGTATTATAAAGAATATATTTAGATAATCAACTCCTAATATAAACCAACTTGTTCTCCAAGTTTATTAGCCCTATAAATAGTCCATGTATTCCATTATGTATGATACACCATTAATAATAAACATATCTTTCTCTCCCAATATCTCTTCTCATCTTCTTACTATTAGGTTTGTTTATAACACAATTTTATTTATTATGTTTTTCATCATTTACACTAAAATAAAATATTGATTAAATATTGATTGCAAACTCAAATTAGTAAATGGCCAACATTTAGGGGCTGTTTGGCAACATCTGAATCAATAAGTGCTGAATGAATAAGAGGTCTGAATGGGTAAGAGGCCCTGAACCAGTAAGTGTTGAACCAGTAAAGTGCTGTTTGGTTGCACATCTGAATGACCGTGTAAAATGACATTTTTACCCCTTTTAATTAAAAAAACCATTTTATTATTATATATATACATGTTCTCTAGATCATATAGATCATTTCCAGTCATTCATCACCTCCAAACCATCTCCATCCCTTCACCATCAACACCACCGTCCCACTGCACCTCCACCGTCACCACCACCACTACACCGTCACCACCACCGTTGCACCTCCACAACACCCACCACCGCTGCACCCAAACTCCCAAACTCATCATGCCGGAATCGGAGCTCCCAAACTCATGACGCCGGAATCGGAGCTCCCAAACTCATCATTCCGGAATCGGAGCTCCCAAACTCACCATGTTTATGGATCTGGTCGCCGGTGAACCGGATTTGACGGAGACGGTGGCCGTTGACGTTGATGACGGTGAAGACTCCGGCGGCGACGGGTTCAGGCCGACCGACAGTGGTGGCGGTTATGTTGATTCGGTAGGTGTGGAGATGAAGGGGCAGTGTGGATGAGGGCAAGCTTGTCAAAATTCCATTCAGATCTCAGTCAGACTCATGGTAATGTATGACTGGGTCAGAGGATAATAAGAGGCTGGGTAAGTTTAAGAGGTATGAAACAAACACTCTGAAATCTGACCCGGTCAGACATGGGGGTATTAAGAGGCTGTTAAGATGCAAACAAACAGCCCCTTAGTGAACATGTGGACGGTGGAGGTATTTTTCAAACGGTGTTTTGAATCAATGGAAAATATTGAATTATGGTCACCGGACAATGACGGTCGGTGTGTTTTTTAAGGGTCGAGTTCGCCGTAGCCTTCATGAACTTCCCACAACCTTTGCAACGTGCCATTTCATGGCTATCAGACATCAGGCACAGATCAAAGTGCTTCCAAACTTCGGGGTTTCTTTTGTTTTCCAAAACCATGACCACTTCGTCGTTGCATGCGATAACCAATTTGAGTTTGAACTTGAAGGTTGAAACAGATTTGAGTGGGGCTAAGTTTAGGTTGAAGGTAGAGATGGTTATAAATACTTGAAACCGATTTTAGCCTTTTAATGACAATTAATCGATTCCAACGGATATAAAGCCGTTAGGAATCGATTCCGGCAGCTTTATTGCAGCTTTTTCTGGAAGATACCCGGAGGAACCGGTTCCTCCGAGTAACCGGTTACAACATACCCGAACCGGTTAGGAACAGTTCTGGTAATTTTGGTTTAAACCGGGTACTAACCGGAATCGGGTCCTAGAAGAATCAGTTCCATTCAAACTCAGTCAAGAACCGGGTACGGTTAGGAACCGGTTCCGAGTATACAAAAAACTCAATTTGCCCATCTCTACAAAGAATTAGAATCAGGTACGGGTCTGGAATTACCAATACCTGACCCAAGCCCGGCCCATTGTCATTCCAACACAAGGATTTGAACTCTGTTCTGCAATGACAATTTTGTTGCTACTCAACGAGCAAATGTTGTTTGGATGCTTGGCATTAAATTATGTTGATTACTTATCGACAATTTCCAAGTAGTTTTTGGCATTAAATTATGTTGATTACTTAACGACAGTTTCCAAGTAGTTTGATGAAACTTACGACCATATATGTGTTGCCAACTTTAAAAATTATAATATACATTGAATTAAAGAATTATGTGACATTAATTAATCAAAACCAACTTCCACAAATATATATATATATATATATATATATATATATATATATATATATATATATATATATTATATTTTATTTGGATTTCCGTGCTCTCCAACTATATGTTTACGATTGTTTAAAGCACACTTGCAGTGACCTTTTTGTACGCGGTGCTGGTGCTAATTGTTTGGTTCTATGATATTGCAATTATATAGAGCTTTATTAATGAAGAAATATCAGCTTTTACCAATCTAACTAATAGATTAAATTACACTTTGTATACTTTATGTATTACATAAATTATGAAACGTAACCTTTAAAAAAATAATTACAGTTTATGTTCAAAAACACCATGTTATGTAATATTTTATGTCCTTTTAATCTAACTATGTTAATTATCTTAGTTAGGTTAAATCAAGATAAGGACAATATTGTCCTTTCACATGCCATAAAGGACACAAAGTGTAATTTACTCTTAAAAACATTTTTTTCTTTTAGTTGATACTAAAAGTAAAATACTAAATGTTTAATTATTGTTAATATATATATATATATATATATATGGTACATGGGTAAGGATAGTGTAAAAATGGCCTAAAGTGTGAGAAGTGTATTATAACACTATATATAATACTATATAACATCATATAAACACCGTATAACAATATATAACACCATATAATACCATATAACACTATGTAACACTATATAACATTATATAACAAATATAACACTATACATCTATCATAGACATGCTATCAGACAACCTATAGTGTTATATTTGTTATATAATGATATATAGTGTTACATAGTGTTATATGGTATTATATGGTCTTCCATATTGTTATACGGTGTTTATATGGTGTTATATAATATTATATATAAAGTGTTATAATACATTTCTCACACTTTGAGCACTTTTTACAGGATCCTCTACCTATATATATACACTTTGAGCACTTTTTACAGTATCCTCTACCTATATATATATAGGGAGCCGCTAGAATAAGAACCACCTCCAGTTATGAGAACCACTCTCCACCAATCATAATCAGCCAACGAAAAGGGTAGTTTGGTCATTTACCCTAAATGTCTAATCTCACCCCTCTCTCTTCATTTAATTCACATCCTCTCACCCCTCTCCTCTCTCCTCTATTTAAAGTTGCAGACTTATAATCCTCTCTCATTTATTTTCATCTTCAAAACTCCACCAAATAACCACTGACCACCACCACCACCACCGTCTGGTGGTGGTGCTACGAATGAATAGATCAGAGAGACGAGGAGAAAGAGGAGGCCAGACACCCCCTTTTGGTGTCTCTAGTTGATGTGTCGATGGGATGAAGGGGGTGGGTGAATCTGGTGCTTTCTGAATCTGTTCTTTCCGTTGAATCTGGGGTTTGCATCTTGTGATTTTGACTTTCTTGATGGGTTGTTGGTAAGTGTTTTTGTTGACCCAGGTCCGGCTTCTGTTTCCGGCAAGATACCTCCCCCCTGCTTGATGAAGACCGGCGACCCAGGTCCGGCTCCTCTCGATCTCCTGTCCGACCGACACAGGTCCGACGACGGGGGTATCTTTGGCCCCCCTTTCTTCTCCGCCGCCACCCTTGCGACTGGTATTTGGTTGTGTTGGGGTTGGTGGCGGAACCCTAGGCGGTGGTGGTGGTAGAGGTGGGGGTAGAAGTGGTAAGAATTTCAAGCCTTTGAATTTGTGGTTTTTGAATTTGGTTCTTAGTGATTCTGGAATTTGGGGTCTTTTGTGATTCTTGATTCTGTGGTTCTTGAATTTGGGTGGTTTGAATATGGGTTTTGAATCAGGGTTTGAATATGGGTTTTGAATCTGGGTTTTGAATCTTTGTGGGTTTGTCTTGTGGGTTTGAATCTGGGTTTTTAATTTTGTTGAATCTGGGTTTTTATTGCTGTTGAATCTGGGTTTTTGTTGCTGTTGAATCTGGGTTTTTGTTTGCTATTGAATATGTTGATTGATGTTATTGTTCCTTTTGAATGTTTAAATCGGTTGAATATGGTGCCTTATTGAATCGGCTGTGATGATGCAAAAAAAAAAAAAACTGACCATGGCGCGGCAAAGATGGTGGAGGGTAGGTTATTGAACCCGCAACCCCACTTTGCAGCCTCTGATTATCGGGAAATCTGAGCCAAAACTTCGTTTTTTTAACCCGTTTTTTTCGAGATACACTTTGTTTTGATGTTGTTTTTTTATTTTTCCCCCTAGTCGATGATGATGACGATATATCTGAGACACCTCCCGAGTTTGCGATTTCTGAGTGCGTTCATTTTTGCGTAAAAAAGTTTTTGTAAAAAAAAAAGTTAAACTTTTTACGTAAAACGTAAACTTTTTAGGTAAAACGTAAAATGGAAAAATTTTAACGTAAAACGTAAAAAGTTTTACGTAAAACGTAAAATGTTAACGTAAGAAACCGGCGTGTAAGTTTGCGTAAAAAAAGTTTGCGTAAAAAAAAAAATTAAACCGTAAACTTTTTGACGTAAACCGTAAACTTTTTAACGTAAATCGTAAAAAGTTTAGGTAAAACGTAAAAAAACGTAAATTTTTTTTTACCAAAACGTAAAAAACGTTAACGTAAAAAACCTGAATTTAAAAATGTGAACCTAAAAAACGTTAACGTAAAAAAACGGCGCGTAAAACGTAAAAAACCGGCGCGTAAAACGTAAATAACATTAACGTAAAAATGGCGCGTAAGACGTAAAAAAACGTTAACGTAAAAAAACGACGCGTAAAACGTAAAAAACCGGGGCGTAAAACGTAAAAAACCGACGCGTAAAACGTAAAAATACGTTAACGTAAATGACCGGCGCGTAAAACGTAAAAAAACGCTAACGTAAAAAAACGGGGCATAAAACGTAAAAACGGCGCGTTGAAAAAACGACGTGTGAAAACCCGTTCGCAAAAAACGGCGTGAAAAAACCCGGTCGCAAAAAACGGCGTGAAAAAACGGGGCATAAAAACGGGACGCTAAAACGGCGCGTAAAAAAAACAGGGCGTAAAACGTTCCGTAAAAAAACGCTCGTAAAAAAACGGGGCGTAAAAAATGTAATATAAAAATCTGTTTTTTAATAATTAAAAAAATTTTACCATTAAAATCTGAATTTAAAAAATTGTTTTAATATAAAAATCAGTTTTTTTTAATAAAAGTAATTAAAGAATAGGACAAAAAAGACATTTAAAAATAATATATATAAAAAGACAAAAAAAAACAATTTTACCTAAATACCCTTTAACAATAAAATATTAAAAACATAATAAGACAAAAAACTTTTAATATTAATATTATCTACTTTTAATCTCATCCATCCATCTAGTTGATCAAAGGGCTAGAAAGTGGTTCCCATGGTTCTCATAACTAGAGGTGGTTTTCATTTTAGCGGTCCTCTATATATATATATATATATATATATATATATATATATAAGGCCAAGATCATTTCAGAACAATAAATATTTACAGAACTCGCAGAACTTCTAATAAACAATCTTTTTATTTATATATTTCTATGTTTAGGATAATTTTATCATTTATTATGTGTATTTTTACGATTACATGCATGTTAAGAGTAATTTTATCATTTTTTATATGTAATTTTATAATTACACACATGTAAACTAGTTTTTTTTACATATATGTAATTAGTTATGACACATATATATAATTTTGGCAATTAAACATATGTAAACTACTTTTAATATGTATGTAATCAAAGAAATACATATAATAGATGATAAAAAGATCCTAAATACAAAAACTTATATATAAAATGATTGTTTATTAGGAGTTCTGAAAGTTCTGTAGTTATTTAGAGTTCTGAAATAAACTCAACCCTATATATATGGTAGGGTTCATTTGAGAACCACTTTTATTGCGAGAAACACGGGACTCAATGTGAACACAAAAAAATACCTAAAATACACACAATTTTCTTTTTAAATCGCTATATTTCTTCCATAAAAAATTCGAGTAACTATGGATGCAGATGTATCATTTCTTTGGCAAATTTCGTAGTACATTACCAGTATTATACAATTGCACTTTCATTTACATTACCATTTGTAATACACTACTTTTTACATTAGCAATATTAAAAATGTACATGTGCATCTATATGTATGAACATGATATAACGTGTTTTGATACAAAAAGTTTGTGATTTTGAATAATGAAGTAGGCCCATATACATGTTTTTGGTCAGTTATATCTAGTGGTTGATGATTTGGTTATATTTGTCACTTTATGATGTAATATGTTGTTTGGTATAGTATGAAGGGTGTTGATGTACATGTGCATAAAGTGAAAAATATTATACATATTTGTAATGGTAGTGTATTATGGATAGTAGGAGGTAATGGTAGTGTAGTATGGATGGTATGATAGATGAAAATGAAAGTACATTCAAAATAGTGTACCGAAAACACGTTATATTATTTTCATACATTTAGATGTACATGTGCATTTGTAATATAGGTAATTTAAAAAGTATTGTATTAAGGATGGTAGTGTAAATGAAAGTGCACTTGTCTAATACTGGTAATGTATTACGGAATTTGTTAAAGAAATGATACATATGCACATTTTGCATAGATAAATTGTTACTCGAAATTTTTTAGCAATGAAATATAGCGATTGTGTTTAAAAAATAATAATATTTTTGGGGTTTTTAGCTATTTTTTATTGTATTCACATTGGTTCTTGCGGTTCTCGAAATAAAGGGTGGTTCCTAACCGATCCTTAATATATATATATATATATAGACACACACACATATATATACACATATATATATGTGTGTGTGTGTTTTTTTATAAACACTTATAACAACTAAGTCGTATTCGATTTATTTTAGTTAATTGTTTAAAAAAATTCCTAAATTTAAATTATTAATTGAATTTATTTTTTTACTATTAAACCTAATCAAATAATTATTTAATTATTTATAGGAATTTGAGTATTTTTTATAAATATTTTTATAAACCCAATACGAGTGTTTATATATGAAATAATTAAACTTTTAGTTTTTTATTTTTAATATTAAATAATTTATAGGAATTTGAGTCATTTTTTATAAATAGTTTATAAAACGAATACGACTTAGTTCTTATAAGTGTTCATATAAATATATATATATATATATATATACACACATATAGGAATTAATAAAAAGAAAAAATTACACCGTTGGTTCTTGTGGTTTTTGCCAAATTTCAATGTCGGGTACTAATCGTTTTTTTGTTGCAAAATCAGGTATTAATGTTTTAATTGGTCACAATATTGAGTACTAAAACCAAGCCATGTTAATTTTTTTTGTTAAGTCTTTCTAAAATGACTAAAATACCCTTTAATCTAAAGGGTCTATTTTTGTAATATTTATTTTTTACTTATACAAAAGAATGAAAATAAAAAACAGAGCAATAGTATCTTGAAAATAATACAATATCATATTTGTCTGATAAAAAGTTAATATCAAATATACTAGTTTCTAATAATTAAATTTATTTTACAATTTATAAGGTGACATTTTTGCCGTTTCCTTTTTCATTACAACTAGTGGAATTCCCCCGCGCTACGCGGCGGGAATTCAATCAGTATCGATTTGGTTCGTTACACTATCGGCCCTCGCTATATCAATCGAAAAAAGAAAACAAAATATAAGGGTCTTGATATGCCCAAAAGGACTTTGACACGTGTTTTACATCGATTGAAAACCATAAAAAAAAAACAATTATCGGTATCGCTTATGATTATTTCAATATCGATGTCGGCACTCATGTTGTTCGCGTGGATTCAGCGCGGTTCATCACGGTACTCTACGATACCTACATTTGTATAGCTTACGAAAAAAAAAACTTTATTTTGAATACAAATTTTGATTGAAAACCATAAAAACAATTACAGGTACCAGCTTCGATCATTTCAGTAGCGATACTGGTTCCGATGTTGTTCGATTAGAATCGGCTCGGTTCATCAAGGTACCATACGATACCTGGACATGTATAGTTTATGATGCAACAAATACACTCTATTTTGAATACAAAACTCTATTGAAATGTCGAGAAAAAAAAGTAAACAAAATTGCGTATTCAGGTAAAAAAAAAGTTAACAAATGCATGTTATTAGAGAAAAATCAAATTAAATAGAAATTAAATCGGATAACGCGTATATAACTGATACATATACCGGTTTGAATAATACCAATAAGGGTGCCAATGTTTTGTTTGAATCAGATCAATTAATCACGATATCGGTACGATATCAGCATTCATTATAAGTTATGACTAAAAAACACTCTACCACTTATTTACTTTTATGCTATTAGTTCGTTTAAATAAATCTCATTGCGACAAATTTTTATATTTTAATTAAATATATTAGACATTAACAAATTTAATGGCATTAATAGAAACAATAACAATAATTAATATTATTTTAAATAATCAAATAATATAAAAAATGAATTTAGGCGAATTCACTATTCATCGTAACTTTAAAATAATATGTACAAGACATTTTTTTATGCATTCCACTGAACCTAAAGTATGTTCAAGTCGGTTAAACAGTTATGCCTTTAAGTGATGAAAAAAATACAGAGTTAATTGCCCGGATAGTCCATGTAGTTTGTCATTTTTTCATCTTCAGTTCCCATCTTTTCAAAATAGCATGTATAGTCCCTATGGTTTAACAAACTGTTACTCGGATAGTCCCTGTAATAGATGGGCATTAAATAACTTTGTTAAGTGGGTGTAAAATTACAAAAACACCCTTATAATTAAAAAAGAAAAATAAAACAATAAATACCTTGCTTTTCTTGCTGATCTTTTTCACCGCCATCAGACGTCATCGTCTTCATCCACCACCTTCCACTTCCCCACTCTCTCTCTCCAACACCTCTCTCTCATCGGCGACTCCTACCTCCAAAATGGCGTCGTCGGCCTCACCCGCAACACCGGCGTCCCCTCCTCCTCCTCGAGCACCTTCCTCAACCCCACCACCAACTCCACCGTCTCTTTATCCACCCAAAACCCCAACGGAATATCCCCCTCTGGTGACGGAATATCCTTCTTCCTCTCCCCCAACAACCACACCCTCGGCTCCCCCGGTGGGTTTCTCGGCCTGGTCAACTCCACCCAGTTGACCAAAAACAAATTCTTTGCTATCGAATTCGATACCCGACTTTGACACCCATTTCAACGACCCGAATGATAACCATCTCGGGTTGGAAATTAACAGTTTGAATTCGATCAAAACCATTGATTGTTCATTAATTGGAATTGATTTGAAAAGCGGGAGTCATATTACTGCTTGGATTGATTACTGGCATGATGGGAACAATCTGAAGGTGCTTTTATCCGAATTCGAATCGAATAAGAAACCGATTTACCCGATTTTGGATGTGGATATTGATCTATCGTTGTATTTTCAAGAAGTTATGTATCTGGGGTTTTTGGATTCGACTTTAGGGAGTACAGAGAAACATTTTGTTATGAATTGGAGCTTCACTTCGTTCGATTGAGGTCCAGAACGATGTTGGTGATCGGAATAAGAAGCATAAGAAGATCGGGTTGGCAGTTGGGCATTTCAGCCGAACATTATTTTTTTCAGCCGAACATCAGAAAAAATCAATATTATAAAAAGAGTGAAACACTGTTCATCAGCTCTTTCTGTTAATATATATAATAACTAGATTTTTGCCCGCCGCGCGTTGCGTCGGCGGGACAAAGCGTTAAATCGCAAACCAAACTCACCATTAGAGCATTAAGTGAATACGTTTCAATTCCATTACTCAAACCACAAATGAAATTTAGATTCTAATTCTAGCAAACCAAAGACTTTTCAAAATGAAATTTGGATTCCGCTTCATCCCGGTTGCGGGTAGTTCTTACTGTTGGTTTAGTGCCGGACTCGCTCCACCATCCCGAGCCTTGGCCGTCAATAACAGAATCGTTATCCCGTTTAGTTTGGTGAACTCGAGCAATTGAAGGAGTCCTGAGTCCCAGGTTCCCGATCTTTTTGGAGCTATCATCTTGCCATCTAACTGTGAAACCATCAAGTTCAATCAACAAATTCGAACCAATGAGTTACATGTTTTGGTACAATCAGATCGAGTAAAGTATACCAGGAAAAGGATGTTTGATTTGCAATTGAATCCTGAAAATGATACGGATAAGACTGAGCCTTTTGGCACATGCGTTTCGGGTTCACAAAAGCAACTGGAGTCAGCACACCATGTTTCATTGTTGCAGCCGAGTTATTCAAACGCTTCATCTGTTTCAAATAACAATATACTTAACATTGAAGATAAGAGTGAATGTCTATTTCGTCCCTCAAAGAAAGTCGAGGACCAGTCCTTTGGCATAAAGATGCTTGGTATCACCATCATTGTTAATTTTTTTCTATTATGGTAAACCTGCATTAGTAAAAAAAAGGCAATGAAACATTTTGAGTCAAGGTTACAAGAGATTATGTTGATGAACAAAAATAAAATAAGCAAAATCACTAAATTGATTCAATAACAGATTAATATTCGGAAATTAAGTTGTAGTTAAGTAAAATTGTTCAATCAACAAAACTCCATGCATCTATTGCGTTAACTTGAAAACAAATGAATTCAGGAATTTAATACCGGCTGTGACAAAACAGCAATTGTACTGGATATGCTTGCGAGCGCGTCCGCGAGGCTGCTGCTTCTTGTCCTGCTTGGCGACCTTGGGGTTCCGCCTCTCACCTTACTCACACTCACCAACGATCCGTGAACTTTACCTGTGTAATTAAATTCAAACACGATAAATTTCAATTATCAATTTATATAATGAAACTTAATAAAAACCTGTGTTAAAATCCAGAGTTAAGAATGAATGTTTGTTGTATAGAATGACCTCAAACCTAAAAGTATTGCCAGCAGCACCTATGAAAAAGTGCAAGTATGATCCTTTAACATAATTAAATAGTTTAAAAAGCAAGTCTTTTGCAGCAAAGAAAGCTGAAGCTAGTATGTAAAATCTAATTTCAAGATTAAGTACAATTATCAATTATTATCATATATGTTGCATCAACAATAAAACATGCAAAATCACGAAACTGATTATATCGCCTAATTAATTTTCAAAACAAATAAGTCGTAGTTGAGTAAAATTCTTCAATCAACAAAAGATAATGCATCTATTACATTCACTTCAAAACAAATGAACAAAAAAATGTTTAAAGAAGCAAAGTAAATGGAGAAAAATGAGAGAATTAATACCAGCGGTGACGAAATGGCGGTTGTACTGGATATGCTTGTGAGCGCGTCCACATAGCTGCTTCTTCTTGTCCTGCTTGGCGACCTTTGGGGTTTGGCCTCTCACCTTACCCGCACATGCCATTGATCCGTGAACTTTACCACTATAAAAATTAACATAGTTACGAAACAATGACATTACAGTAATCTTAATGGAATGGACTGACTGGGTTCGATTTCGGTCGTGAAGGAGATGGTAGGCGACAGTGGTGAGGGGTCATGGGGTTGGGTTGTTTACAACGGCTACCGGAGACGACAACAATGGTGATCGGTGGCGAAGGTTGGTGGCGGCGGACGGTAGTGTTGGTGTTGTTATCGGGAACAAACGCCGGTTTGAATGGCTCTGTAAAGAGAATAGGCTAAAATTTTATCCATCGATGATGGTGCTGAGTCTATGATACTCTCTTGGATGAACCGATGTACGCAAAAGATCGCCTCTGGTACGGTCCCTTTCTCTTTCTATCGCCCCCTCTTTCTCTATTTCTTCTTGGAATTACCTTATCCGCTGGAAAACCACTTCCGGTCAATAAGCTTCATCATTAATACGGAACCCCCATCGTAAACACAAACACAATAAATTATACTCATAAGAAACCTAATTTAAATCTAGATGCTTACCAGATTGCCGACGACATCCTTACAACCCACCATCATCAATTGCCACTTACCAGCGTTCGAAGAGCGTTTCGAATTTGCCATCCGTAATGCCGACGTGGCTTCGATTTATCTGGCGAGCTTTAGCGATTGCAGTGACGACACGTGCCGGTGACAGGAGGCACGGCTGCTCCAAATCTCTCTTTTATCTTCTGCATATCTTTCTTCAGCTTCTCCCCATATATCCCATGAGATCAAATCAATAAAGAACAATAAATTTACAAATTTTTTTTTATCAAAAATAAGAATTTGTCATTACTAAAATCTAAAGATTAGGAATCAACCAGGAATCTTTAATCAAAATATATTGAACACAATACTTTTCATCACTACACATCCATCAAAGGTTTTAAAAAGAATTCATATTCATGTCCAAACTACTAATACAGACTGATAACAATAGTTAGGTTACCTGTATGAATTGAACTTGAACGACTGTCTACTCCATTCGACTTGTCACCAGCCATACTGTACTCGCTGAACCCTAATCGCCGCCTTAAAAAAACCTCTTAATTTCGCTAGAACCCTAATTCGCCGGAGCCCTAATGACACTGATAATCACCACCGGAACCGCACCCTGATTCCGTCACCACCGGAACCGTACACTGAATCCGGCACCACCGCACACTGATAATCTCTCTAGTCACCACCACACCACCAGTGATAGGCAACGCCGCCGTTCCGGCACACACACGGGGACATGGCCGGCTACCTTTCTCTCTCTCCTTCTTTCTCATCTCTCGCGTGTAGTCGGCGGTGTGTGGGGTGCAGTAGGTTTAGGGTTTTATACTGGGTTTCACATGAGATTAGGGCGGCGAGATGTGTGGCCGGTGGTAACCACCTCCCGGCATCTCTCTTTCAACGGTGGCCTCTCTCAATGGTGGGTTAGGGCAGGGGTTGAGGGTTTTATATGGTGAAGAATTTACCAAAAACCCCTTCTACAAAAAATGAAATACACTGTTCATCACAACTTTCAAATCATATGTATAATTACAATATATACAAACACTAATTTCCTTTTTATACACTAGATGAAGTCACGGGAATCTATGTTCCCACAAACTCTGAAGCTAATGTGGAACAGAAGCTTCTAGGATCTTCTAATGAACCGGTTTTAATCCAACATCAATAGGAACGCGTTAGACTGGAAGGTATGGGGGTCGGCTTATGCCCGGCGAGGCCCGGCGCCGGTCCCCCACACCGCCCCCCTCAAACCGGCACAGCGAGTCCAGCGACCCACAGCCGAAGTCGACGGCCCCACTTTCAAAAATATATCCGTTGAATAACGGATAGTTTAATAAAAAAAATTAATTTAAATTTAAAAATATTTATTTTTTAGTTTTACTAATGCAATTATTTTTAATTTTAGGGAACAATCAAACGGGTTCTAGTTTTTGGAAAAAATGTACAGATAGATTTAACGAGCTTATGAAGCAAGGCCCGGCCCGTGATCTCGATTCCCTATCGGGCAAGTGGCGGAAAATGAACAAGTGCGTGAATGATTTTATCGGAATTTATAACCCACTTTACATCAATCGTCCTAGTGGGAGTAGCGACGAGGACGTTCTTAACCTTGCGATGGCTAAATAGGAAACAAAAAATCCGCCTTTCCCGCACCTCCGAGCATGGAACATTTTAAAGAAAGAACCTAAATGGGCGCCGATTCCAAATGAGGTCGCAACCGACAAACGGACTAAAACTTTCGAGTCCGGAAGTTATAGTGCGGGAGGCTCCACCGCTCGTTGTCAAATCGACATAAACGACGAACTGGAATATGACGAGGAGCCCGCTCATGAGATCGAACGTCCCGGCGGAAGGGACAAAGCAAAAAAAGAGGTGGCCGGAAAGCGCAAAGGGGCCGGCTCGGGTGGAGGTGGCGGCTCGAAGGCGTCTTCGAAAATGGACGAGTTAATTTCCGAATTCCGTTCGTTTAATGACTTTGCGGCTGAAAAATATAGTCACAAGAAAAACGTGTCGGCCGACTATGCTCGAGCGAAGGATTTTAGGATAATGAGGTTGGATCTCGACTCGGTTCCGGAGGATGAACGAGAGGTGTATCGGAGGATGAAGGAAGAGGTGAAGAAAAAATGGAAGTCGTAGGTTTTTTTTTTTTTTTTTTAGGAAATGAAATTTTATTTTTATTTTTCGGAAATGTTTTTTATTTTTTTATTTTTAGGAAATGTAATTTTTTTATGTTATGAAATGAATTTATTTATGTTGTATTTTTTAATTTTTATAAAGTTTTAATTAAGTTAATAAAAAAAACTTAGAAAATTATAAAATATTAAGGTGGGGTAGCCCCATCCTTCACCCCCTTCAAAAGTGAAGGAGATACATCCCCCACGAGCCGGTGATATGACGCCTACGTGGCGGCCCATCCTCATGGGGATGGGCATCACATACCTTCTAGTCTTAAGTCTTGAGAACCAATCGTGCACGGGTGTCGAGCGCATGTTGAGGTTTCGCTCTACGAGTCACGTGATGTTATAACAGAAGCTTCCGGAATCTTCTTCCCCTGTATCAGAAGATGAAAATTTAAAGATCGAAACAAACTCAGAAGATGACGGTAATTATGAATCAAGGTAAGAAGATGAGCAAAAAACCAGACAGAGAAAACCCTGAGCTTAACAAAAACGAAAATTTGTTTTCACTGCCGTCACAGGATATTCGTGTTTCTATATATATTGTAATCAGTGGCGGACTTAATGTATACCGAGCCGTAGCACGGGCTACGGCTCAACTTTTTATCGGCAGTGTAAAATTTTTTTTCCGGTTTTTATACCAAGGATACCTCTGAACAGCTACGAGGACAACCCTAAAAAAGTCTATAAGCCCAAATGAATTGAAAATAATAAGTCCAATTGCCCAATATGTTAGCACAAATTAATTGAAGATTCTAAATAATAATCCCAATTGACCAATATTTTATCCCAAAATAATAAAATAAGTCCTGAAGTTTTAATGCACGACAAGGATACCAAACGTCAATCATCTTTCTCAATTCTCATAAAGGATGATTTTTGTAATTTACTCTTTATTTATTGTCGTTTTTTAATATTGTATAATTGCACGGTAAAAAATTTTTTGGGATACCCCTGATTTAATGGGCTAGTTCCGCCACTGATTGTAATGTAATGAAAAAGGAAATGGTAAAAAGGTCACATTATAAATTGTAAAATAAATTTTAAGTATTAGAAACTCGTATATTTGATATTAATTTTTTACCAGACAAATATGATATTGTATTATTTTCAAGATACTATTGCTCTGTTTCTTATTTTCATTATTATTTATAAGTAAAAAATAAATATTAGAAAAATAGACTCTTTAGATTAAAGGGTATTTTAGTGATTTTAGGAAGACTTAACAAAAAAAATTAACATGGTTTGGTTTTAGTACTCAACATTGTGACAAATTAAACATTAATACCTGATTTTGCAACAAAAAACTATTAGTACCCGAAATTAAAATTTGGCCAAAACCAAAAGGAGCAACGGTGTAATTTTTCTAATAAAAAATAATTAAACTTTATATATATATATATATATATATATATATATATATATATATATATATATATATATATATATATATATATATATATATATAAAGCCAGAAAAACAAATTAAAAAAGCCAGAAAAACATACCAATTTTTTTTTGCATATCAATTTTCGCCATTTTTTATATATAAAAAAAATTTTTCAATTTTTTTTTTTGTAGTGTACATGTGTAATACTACACGTGTATGTGTACTACACATGTGTATTATTACACATGTATACTACAAATTTTTTTTTTTGAAAAAAAATTTATATAAAAAAACCTGCGATTTTTATAAAAAAAATTGAAAACAAAATTTGTGTGTTTTTTAGGCTTTTTTTAGTTAGTTTTCGAGTTTTCACAATAAAAGTGGTTTTCATTTGAACCATCCCCTATATATATATATATATATAGGGTGGGTTCTAGAGTTAACACTAGTGTATTTGCGAACTGAGTAAACAAATTGTCGCGGCCCCCGGCCCGGTTTAACCCGGTTCAGGAGCCGCGGGACAGGGGTATTTATTTAATTAATGCGACAGCGGAAGGTTTTTTCACAGAATCTTTAAAATGCCCGATTAATTTAATTCATAATTCAGGATAAAACCCTGATAGTTTACAATAATATGATTTCACTGGGAAATCTTTATTTTACAAAACATGTTTCTTTATTTATATTGAGCCACTTCCTTAAGCTTGTAGTGCTTCGCAGCACTTTTCCTGGATCACAACAGATCACCTGAAATATGTTTGAAAAAAGTTTTGTCAGCGGGGAAATACCGGTGAATCATTCTTTTTACTAAAAACGACGTGTTGTTATAATTTACAGTATTAAGAGCGATTACGTTGTTTATACATATCAACCATCTACCCACGGTATTTATCACTCGACCACCTATTGGCTATCTCGTTGTCCAATGGTGTCTGTGATTATGGTCATATCACCCCTTGGCCAACCCGTTGTCCAATGGTGACGGTTATCAAGTAATGTATACAAAACCCCACATACCGGCTGTAATATGGAGATTAGAAAGACTTAATCCCTGTAATTATAACTTTGAAAACATTTAAGGTTTTATAAAGTACTTTGATAAAAAGAGAATGACTCACTTTGCAGTTTTAACACGGGCAGAGTCTAGTCTACTGATTAACCTTGTTACCAAAATTAATAACATGCACACGAACTAGGTCAGTAACTAATACAGCATTTACGATAACTCACGAGATTAAACCCTCACAACAAATGACAAAGTGCGATACTTAAAAATCCATCGAATTCACGACGAATGACAAAGCATAACCCTAATGTGGGCAGCACTTAAACATCCATTGGATAGTTTTAATCGATTGGACATTGAATCGTAGCAGCGATCGAGTTAATACCCTGTATCGTAGCAGCACCCCACTATAATAAAAGTAAATTCGACTTCAGAGTACTGAAACTTTGTTTTTGAAAGTTTTCGTCGACACAGAATGAAAGCCCATGCTCCAAACTATTTATAGGTGAAAAATAGGGTTCAGGCGGCCCGCGTGGCCTCCTAGTCTATGTGTAGGCCTGATTGGTCACGAGTAGGTTCAACAGCTGGTCAATACGTGGATCCGGAACACTTATCCG
The DNA here is from genome assembly GCA_030545235.1 of Helianthus tuberosus. NCBI lineage: Eukaryota > Viridiplantae > Streptophyta > Magnoliopsida > Asterales > Asteraceae > Helianthus > Helianthus tuberosus. The sequence continues at coordinate 15,549 of JARYGA010039298.1, read as the reverse complement.
GTCAAACATGGGTTGACGCGACCCGCGTAAGACTAAGCCAAAGCTTACGCGGCCCGCCTGAAAACCATATTTATTGTTTTCTTGATTTTTAGTGCACAGTATGGTTTCAGGGGTCCGGGTTTTCACTTGTGGGTCAGTTTAGGACATTTTTGAGAGTCCTTACACAAATCATGGCCATTGATTTACACACGTGTATGGCTAGAATTTCATCATTAAATCGTAAAATAAACAAGTGTATTTTATCATCAAATCTTGACCATTGATTTACATCATTATATTAAAAATAAAAGAAAACTAAAAGTTTAACTATTTATTATTATTTAATAGATGTACACTTATAAAATCTAAGTTTTATTCAGTTTATACAAATATTTATTAAATATGACTCAAATTACTATGAATAATCAAATAATTATTTGATTAGGTTTAATAGTAAAAATAATTAATTCAATTAATTATTTAAAATTTGGGAATTTGTTTAAAACAATTAACTAAAACAAATCGAATGCGACCTAGTTCTTATAAGTGTTTATATAAAACATACATACATACATATATATATATATATATATATATATATATATATATATATATATATATATATATATATCAATAAATAATTAAACTTTTAGTTTGTTTACTTTTAATATTAACTAAAAGTCAAAAATGTTTTTAAGAGTAAATTACACTCTATGTCCTTCATGTTATGTGAACTTTGTGTCCTTCATGTTATGTGAAAAGACAATATTGTCCTTACCTTGATTTAACCTAGCAAAGATGATTAACTCAGTTATGTTAAAAGGACATAAAATGTTACATTAATCTGTAAGAGTTAATTACACCGTTAGTCTATATGGTTTATGAAAAGTAACAGCCTCAGGTACTAATAGTTCAAAGTAACAATCTAAGTTTTTAACTTTTGATTTTGTAACATCCTAGGGCCTTAAGGCTAACGACCGTTAAAAACTAATTGAGAACTTGCTACCCAACCTTGAGCTTTAGAGAAACCATAGGGACTAACCACAAAATTAACTCTTGGAATATATAAAACATATTTTTTTCTTTTTTTTTTTCTCTTATTATTTAATTAAACCTTTTTAATTATGTATGTAAACCATTTTTTAAATAATTATACTTAATTGACGTATTAAAGCTAATTTGAAGCCACTTCAGTAATTAGTTTACAAGTAAATTAACAGGAATATTTCACAAAATGATAACCAAGTTTTAGGAGTGTTTCAAGTAGACCACTCATAAAAAAATTGTTCTAATTAACTCATTAAAGTTTATTTTATTTGCTAATCCTATATAATTAACCTGAATGGGAGGCAAACTATCTTAGGTGACATTTATATTTTATTTTTATTAAATATGTTGACATAATTTATTTAATAAAAGAGAAAAATAAAGTTAGTCAAATAAAAAATAGATATGCATGTGATCATTCAGTACTGTCGCACCACCACCTAACCGTTGAACCACCATCGTGCCATCGAACCATCACACCACCCAATCGTCACCCAACGTAGCATCCAACCTCGCACCACCGAATTGTTGCACTATCCAACACCGTCGCATCATCATGTCGTACCACCACCGTACCATGGAACCACCACCAACACCGTGTCGTGGAACCACCATCACCATCGTGCCGTGGAACCATCCAACCATTTTTTTGGTGACCACCATGCACATGAGAATTTAGTTCTTGATGGATATAAAGTGATGAATGGATGAGAATAAAGATATGCTAAACTTCATAGAAATTTAGTTCAAACTAAATTGTGATGAATAGATGGGTGTATGATAGATATAAACTTCATATTTGTTTTATTGTTTGATGACTACCTTCAAACTAAACTTCATATTGATCAACTATGTGTAGCTTTTTTAATAAAGTTGAATTTAGTTCTTGATGGATATAAACTTTATTTTTTTTACAAAAATTGAATTATGTGTAAAAAGGCTTAGGTGGTGTTTGTTTTTTGGAAAGAAGCACTTCTGGCCACTTATGTCTGCGCCGCGCAGACGCGGGCAGACGTTTGGATGTTGCAGCTTGTTTGTTTTCTCGCAGACCTTTCATTAAAAAGGGTCTGCGAGACCTCTTCACCACGCAAACAATGACCCATGTCTTCTTGGAACCTCTTCACCACGCAGACCTCTTCTTCCCTGCCACCACCTCCACCACCACATCCCTGCCACCACCACCACATCCCTGCCACAACCACCGTCACCAACACCCACCTGCCATCACACCCCACCTGCAACCACCTCCACCTCCGACACCACCTCCACCTCCGACACCCTTGCTCCGCCACCACCTCCACTCCGACACCACCTCCACCTGGACTAACGGTGTAATTAACTCTAATATGTTATTCTCTTTTTTAAAGGTCACGTTTCATATTTTTTATAATACATAAAGGACACAAAGTGTAATTGAATCGAATCCTATACACACACACACATACATACATACATACATACATACATACATACATACATACATACATACATACATACATATATATATATATATATATAGAAAACCCCATCTTTTTTAGAAAACCTTGGAAACCCAACCTCATCCATTGATTTAAATAGATCTAAATAGATCAATGGCCCTCATTTGTTTAGAGGATTCTTGCCTTTAAAAACAATATAATAGTCCATGCTAGTACAAGTTAAGGGCAATATGGGTAATGAAAAAACAACTTTATTGACTTTGGAAAACACAAAACGTGACTTTTGAATTTGGAAGTACCATCAAATCACCATAAAAGCTTCTCTTTCTCTTACCTCTTTCTATTTCCTCTTTCTCTTTCCTCTTTCTCTTTCCTCTTTCTCTTTCCCATTTCTTCTTCCCTAATCTTGAAGACAAACAAACAGGAGAAACAATCACCGCCAGCAACCACCTTCTTCAAGAGAAACAAACAACCACCACCAGCAACCACCTCCTCCGGCGAAACTCACCGGGCTTCTTCTCCGGCCCTCTCTCTCCTCAATTTTCAACTCATCTAACAAGCATAGCCACGCCAATCTCTCTCCTCTCCATCTAATTCTACAAAAAGCTTCAACCTTTAGAAGCAAATGAAGGGTCTGAATATCTCTATAATTTGTTGTTTTAGAGAGAGAACGATGGCACGATGAATGTTTTTAGAGAGAGAGAGAGAGTTGATGTTTTAGATAGAGAAACAATAATCTTTATTTTTTAGAGAGAGAGAGAGTTGAATGTTCAAGTGTGTGTGAGAGAAGAAGGTTTGAAGACCTTCTTCGTATTCATCGCACGGTTCTAGATCCGGTAAGTGTTCTTGAAATATAATTTCACAATTGATTTTTTTGTTGAAATGGTTGTTAATATGTTTTTGTGGGCTGAAAGTTTTCTAGTAATGGTTAATGTTCATGTATTTTAAATAAATCCAAAACTTTAGGATGAGATTTTGAACGGGTTTTTTTGTTGGTTTGGTTGCTTGTTTGGGGCTTTTGATCTTAACAATAATTGTTTTTTTGTTGGTTTGGTTGCTGGTTTGGGCTTTTGATCTGAACAATAAGTGTTTTTTTGTTGGGTTTCGTGATTTACAGAGAAGGACCCATAACATGTGTTAAGCACCTGTTAGAATGATATATAACGTGTGTTGATTTATAGAAACAGACCCATAAAAGATATTCAATTGACAAGCTGGATGGATGTAGGCGACGTTAATGCGGGGACATTGAATAAGTCACATCCTTTGGGAAAGAACTCTTCGTTCATTTATAACATGTGTTAGTGGTTCATGCTGTAACAGAACACCATGATGTAACCTGACATGTGCTCATGTATAACATGTGTTAAGCCCCTGTTAGAATGATATATAACGTGTGTTAACCTTTTGTTAATTAAAAAAACAAGTAATATCTATTTTATTTTGGTTGATGTTTAAAATATCTGATAATGTGGATACTGAGCGTAAAACTTGTACAAGTAATAAATGTACAAGTTAGTATGTAACGTGTAATATGAAACGAGCCATTTATGGTAACACATGCACCGGTAATTTTGGAATATATAATATGAAACAGGTCATTTGTTTTGTGATGCGTGTGAAGTGTGTATATGAATTTAAGTATATTTTAAGCCCTTTTACACTTTCTTTAGCCAAGTTTTAAATTTATAAAACACGATATTTACTAACACTAAACACACATATGGGCAAGTGCACCCAACGTGAGCGTAGTATAGTGTTGGTAAGATACCGAGGTCGTCCAAGGACACAAGAGCTTTTAGTACCGGTTTATCCTCAACGTCTAATAAAATCAAAAAGTTTAGAAAAATGTTTTAAGCTAAAAAAAATAAAAACTAATTAAAATGCTGAAAAATAAAAATAAAAGAAAAAACAGATAGACAAGATGAATCACTTGGTTCCGACTCGTGTATAGTGTAACCTTTGATTATTTCCGCACTTTTGCACTTATTTAAGAGATTATCTTAGTTATTGTAGTAGGCCCCTCTTTTGGAGGTGACGTTACCCTCAACCCAGTAGTTTGAGTCAGCAAGGATACAATCCTAAAGGGTCGGATTATTGAAAGATAATGAATTAAGTTATTAATGCAAATTATGGTAGGCCCCTCTTTTGGAGGTGACGTTACCCTCGACTAAGTAGTCTTAGTCAGCAGGGATACAGTCCTAAATAGCCGGGTTATAGTATTAATAGTAGTTTAACTTATGAGGGGATCAAAGAGTTTGGACCCCCGCCATCCAATACCGTTAAGTATTGAAGGAGGTCCTACTAAATTTGACCCAGGTCCATTGCAGGACCTCTAAACGCTGAACAATGGCAAGACTCTTACCAAACCGTTCCCTTAACCCCCGACCAGGTAGCCAACATACCTCCATATAGACCGTGGAGATACGAATGGTAAAAATCTTTTATTTTATATAGACAGTAAAATAATGTCAAGACACCACGGACAAACGTTGAGGAAGAATCACCTTCAACATAAGAAACTAGTTATTAAAGTGATTAATACAAAACCAAGTAAAAAGTGCGAAAAGATTAGAAATAAAAAGTATTACACTAGACACTTGTCTTCACCAAGTGATGTAAGAGACTTAGGCAAACATGGCCTTGATTGTCAAGAACTCTTACGATCAATCTTGGATCCCGAGACGACTCACACACTCTATGATGGACAATGGATGATGGTGTTAAGGTGGTGGTGGGTGAAGTGTGGGAGAGGTGGTGTGCCAAGGGATGGTTTGAGCTTGAGCCAAGCACTCCTATTTATAGGCTGAACAGAAGCTCGGGCACGGCCCCGTGTCCAGTGGGCACGGCCCCGTTTCCACATCCTCTCTTTCTTCATTAAATGCAGCTTGTCTTTATTAGTTGACCACGCCCCCGTGTCCGCTGAGCACGACCCCGTGTGCAGAAGAATCTTTGTACTATGAAGATTTTCCTGGATTGTGCGAATCTTATAGTTGACCACGGCCCCGTGTCCGCTGAGCACGGCCCCGTGGTGGGCAATAGAAGCTTCTACCACTTTGTCTTTTCTGCTGACGCTTGGGCACGCCCCCGTGCTGGCTGAGCACGGGGCGTGTTCAGTCTTCTGTCTTCTTGTTTTGCTTAGGAAGATGCTGTCGTGGGGTCAGGCATGTCACGTTTCTTTCTTTTCTTGTATTTATGTTAGATTTTGCTGTCTTTTTGCTTCTTTTGTTAACTTGAGCTCATTTAATCCTGAAAATACAAAAAGAAGACAAAAGCACACTTTTTCCAACATTAGTACTAAAAAAGGGTTAGTTTTATGCCACAATTGATGTAATTTATATGTTGTATTTTGCACACATCAAATACCCCCACACTTGAATCTTTGCTTGTCCTCAAGCAAAACTCTTTATAATGTGGTTTTACACTCCCAAATGGAATGGGTAGAGAAGAAGGTTTTTGGGCTTGTCATAGAGTGTCGGGATTTCCAAGATTTTTTATTTAGTTTTATTTTTATTTATTTACAATCCTATTCGTCATGATTTATTTAAAACTTTTCATAAGATAAATTACTTATTAGGGCATAACATGCCTTTTTAAAATTTTGTTTATATACAAGTTCACATACCTCACGGGGATCACTCAACACTCGGCCGAAAATGTATTTTTGTGGATCACTCGAGAGCGGCATGGAACTTACTCCTACCATATGCTTGCCAAGCAATCAATCATCCTCCTTTTTAACTTATATACCTTTGTAAATATCAAGAGGACTTTTTGGGTGAAGGGTAAGGCTTGGGTTAAAGGTAGGTGGTTGGGTTAGTGGTTAGTAGAAAAAGGGCGAAAAGCGTAACAAGCGTCGGTTTTCGTAAGACTTTCTATTTTTGTAACTTTTATTTTGATGAAGCTATTATTCAAACAAAGTTATTTTTGATAAACTTGTTTGTTTATTTTCTTTTCCTTCATAATCAACATTTTTTTTTTTTTGAAAAAGGTTTTGGTGGGTGAAAGGGTGTTTGTTTGGGTTATGAAATGAAAAGGTTTAGGCTCAAAGGGGCTAACTAGGGGGATTTTGGGTAGGTGGTAAAAAAAAGAAAAAATAATGGTGTAGAAATAAAAAGGGTTAGTCCTAATGCCTCCATCATTTACTTACTCGGGTTTAAGTTGGTAAGGGCCGGGAATGTATCGTCATGGCAAGTTCTAGAGTCGTAAGAACCAAGCGGCTATTCACACAAGAAACGAAAAATGAGCATTTAGTTTAATGATATGTAATTGTATGCTCAATGAAGGCTCAAAACTCACTTTTGTGGGAATGGGTTTTTATGTGATCAAGTATATATAATTAAATTTTAACTAAGCTTGTCATGCATTTTCATAATTTTCTTATGTTGGTTCTTTTTATCACGACGCTATCGGTTGTAAATTCGTAAAAATATAACCTTTTTAGAACTTGAAATTCCCAAGTTAAACCTAGACAAGTAAAAAAAATGATTTTTTTTTTGAAAAAAATTTGGGGTGATTAGCGGTTCTAATAGAGTTTTGTGTAAGGCTTGTATTTAGGACTTACAAGATTCAAGGTTTTAGCATCCCCCCCACACTTAAATTACACATTGTCCTCAATGTGTCCCAAAAATAAGTTTTTAGGTTGATTGAATGGGTAAAAAGGTGTGAAAAACAAAATTTTTGTGTTACTGGGTACTGGACACGGCCCCGTGCCTGGTGGGCACGACCCCGTGTTTATCAAGGTCTGCAGTAATAAAACAAACAGCAGGTCTGGGGAGTGGGCACGGGGGCGTGTCGGCTGGACACGGCCCCGTGTGGACAATCTGCAAGGTTGAAAAAAAACAGGTTTCTTTCTTCGGTTTTCCCGTCCCGGCTTTAGTAGTACTGATGCTTAGTACTCTAAGCCTCATATGTACCTGCTTAATCAATAAACACTATACCACACCATAGCAAATACCCTAATTTTACCAAGTTCAACATCCATGTCAACAAAGTTAAAAGAAAAATAAATGCAGAAAATAAAAGAAGTTAGGGAAAGTAAATTGTTCAACACTTGGCACGCAGGCCTTAAATTGTTCAAGATTAGAAAAGGTTAACCTGGGGAATCATCAACCAACCGCTTTTTCCTCCGCTCATCCCGCCTAATTCATGTCCTCGTCTTCATCATCATCTCCACCATGGCCAGCTATGTACTCCCGGATATTTCCAATATCATCTTGGATATCGGATAGGTTTCTCTCGATCGCCCCAACCCGGTGGTACGTGTTGCTTGCCATATTGTAGGTGTTCTTGGTGCACATGAGGTTTTCCTGCAACAAATCATGTAAACTTTGAAAGTTAGGAAAACCGCCTCCTGAGGAGGATTGGCCCGGATCACCATGGGGCTGGTATTGGTATTGATGATGTTGTGGAGCGTGGAGGACAAGTGCCTCTTGTGGGTTCCATGCATGCCCTTGCATCCTTTGGAAGCTCACTGTCCCGTCTTCAGCCTCATAGATTAGGTTCATTGAGTGGCAGATGTGTATATCCACCCTACCCGACCATGGGCTCCTTGCGAATGACCTAGGTATGTTGGTGAAGTGCTTGAAGAGACGGTACACCCATCCTCCAAAGAAGATGGGGGTTGGTGCAGAAGCAAGGCGGTTCAGATGCATGTTTCGGAGCATGAGGAAAGGAACATCGAGGTGCCTACGGTTATGGATACAGTGGAGGACAACAAGATCTCTTAACCCAACGACGCTGCCGCTATCATGCCTTTGACTAAGAGAGTAGCCGAGGAGCCTATGGATGTATCGGTAGAGCAGATCCCTCAACTTCGTGCTCTTCATGCTGCTCGGATTGTAGTACCCTTCACCAATCTGAGCCCACGCGGCTTGGCGATCGTTTTCGTCTATCTCTCGCATCCCTCCAGTATTTTCCTCGTTTCCCGCATCTTCCTCCACGTACAACCCGACAATCGACCCAAATTGTGCCATAGAGATCGAATACCTAGTTCCGCCACATCGGAACGCTACCCCATCGTTGTTGAATGGGTCGCACCTTGAGTTGAATGTGAAGGTGCTATAGAATTCCAAAGTGCATTCGTGGACGGAACGGAGTCGAGTTGTTAAGGCGACTCTTAGAGGTCCTGTGACAAGGTTGTTGAAGCGGTCGAGTTGGTTCACCAATGTTAACAAGTCCGTGCATGCTTGCCTCGGGTATTCCTCCGACCTTGTTTGAAGTATTTCGTATCTAGCCCTAGCATCGAGCTCATTGGCGTTAAACCTCGTGAACTTCCTAGCCATCTGAAAGAATACACCAAAAGTTAGCACGAAACAGAAGAATTTTCGGACAAAACTACAAACAGTGGGCTGGGCACGACCCCGTGTTCAGCGGACACGGCCCCGTGTCCAGGCGTCTGTTACACAAGAATTCCATTTTTCGACCCGGTTTCGAAAAATTGAAAATTTTTGGTCCAATAGGTGCGGTTTTCCCCGAAATTGAAACCCCAAGCGCCGTTTTTCCCAAAATAACCCGTTTACCCTATCCATTTTATCTTTTTCGGTTCAAAAACAAGGGTTTGGGGTTTTTATGAGAAATCGGGCGAATCTATGAACAATACAAGTGGATTTACTTCCCATAACAATAATCTAACTAAATGCAAACAGATTTAGGCAAAAATTTGAGGTTTGATTCGGATGAAGTCCAAGAACCCTAGATTGTCCCCAAATTTGTGGTGTTTTAACTACATGCAAGTAACTAATCTAACTACTAATGATGTTAGAATCATACCTTGATGTTGTTAGAACAAGAGGAGACGTCGAAAATCTGCGGAAAATTTCCTGGAACCAGAGCTTTTTCGGGGAAACGGGGCGTGTGGAATGTTGTAACTGTTATGAAAAAGGGGATATATCCCGACTGCAGGGCGGACACGGCCCCGTGCCGAGCAAAGTTTTGAAATTTTTTTTTAGTGCTCGTGTGAGTGCCCGTTGTTCCCCATGAGCTTTGGTTAGAAAACTTACCGCTTTAGATACCGTCCCAATCGTTCATAACTTACCAGGTATGATGTTGATGTTTTCATTCTTCGATTGTTTGAAGCGAGATCTCCTCCTCTTCATCCTCAATGAATCCTTGATAGAGTTTCAGCCGTTGGCCATTCACTTTGAATGGAGGCCCATTTCGAGATTTAATTTCTACTGCACCGTGTGGGAAAATATGGGTGATGGAAAAAGGTCCTGACCACCTAGACTTTAATTTACCAGGAAACAATCGAAGTCGTGAATTAAACAAAAGAACTAGATCTCCTACTCGAAATTCATTAGGTTTAATATGTTTGTCATGCAAGTTTTTCATTCTTTCCTTATAAATTTCGGAGTTTGAGTATGCATAATTTCTAAGCTCGTCTAATTCATTTAATTGACAAAATCGATTTTTACCAGAAATTCTAAATCTAAGTTTACATTTTTAATTGCCCAGTAGGCTTTGTGTGCAATTTCTACTAGTAAGTGACAACTTTTTCCATAGACTAGCTTATATGGGGTTGTACCTATTGTTGTTTTATAAGCAGTTCGAAAAGCCCATAAAGCATCATCTAATTTATCTGCCCATTCCTTTTTATTTATCCCTGCGGTTTTTTTCAAGTATTCGTTTTAAACCTCTATTAGTCACTTCGGCTTGTCCGTTTGTTTGAGGGTGATATGCTGTCGAGACCCGGTGATAGACCCCATATCTTGTTAAAATTTTTTCAAGTTGATGGATGCAAAAATGGGTACCTCTTTCACTTATTAATGCTTTAGGTGTGCCAAAATGAGAGAATAGTTTTTTCAGAAATCTTACCACGACTCTTCCATCATTTGTGGAAGTGCTTCGGCCTCGGCCCATTTAGACAAGTAGTCTACTGCCACAAGTATATATTTGTTTCCTTTCGATGGTGGGAAAGGTCCCATAAAGTCGAGTCCCCACACATCAAAAATTTCACAAACAAGAATGCCATTTTGTGGCATTTCGTTTTTGGAAGAAATATTACCTGTTCTTTGGCAAGCATCACATGTTTTGACAAGACTTTGGGCGTCTTTGTAAATGGTTGGCCAATAAAATCCTGAATCAAATACCTTTCGTGCGGTACTAGCGGCACCATGATGCCCTCTGTATGGACCTTCATGACAATGGCGGAGAATTCTTCGTGCTTCGCTACCATGTACGCATCTTCGGATGAGTTGGTCGGCACACATTTTGAAAAGATATGGGTCTTCCCAAAAATAGTGTTTCACATTGGCAAAGAATTTTTTTCTTTGATGATGTGGCCAACCCTTAGCGACTATTGTCACACCCCAACCGACGGCGGAATCATCGGGGCGTGGCACTGAGCGAAACAGATTGTCCAGAAGTTTCCATAACAACTATCATTACCATTCAATTTAAGTTAACATGTCCCATACCATGTCTCAAATAGCAAACAAGTCATTACAGATAAAAACTAAACAAATATTCTGTTCCGACAACTCAGATTTAAACATAACAATTTATTCGTTGGTTTCTAGGACTCCAGTTCCTAGCCTCAATTTCATCACAGCCCGAGAAGCATATAAACAACCTAGGCACCTGTCACATACATTAAAATAAAGTCAATACAATGAATGTAAAGGTGAGCATACAAGTTTGATATAGCATATAGAGTTCGAATTCATTTACGCATAACCAGCACGTACACATAGTGAAATGAAGCACGTTAGTTATCGACATAGATCCATCGATACCAATGACTGCGGGTTGACTGCCCGAGGCAGTTCGCAATACATGATTACCACCGTAATCCATGCAAGTAAAAGATCCTTAACAACCCCCGTGTGAACGGGTGCTGAGTCCAAACTATAGTACTATCGTTGCTAAGGCAGGTAGACAGCATTCCATGTGTAAACATAACAAACAAGCATTCATAAGCCACGTATTACATGCATTATTGGTTTAGCGTTAAAAATAGCTTGAGTAGTGTGATAACAGTAGTTTGAATATTCGTAACGTATGTAACACCCAAAAGTGCTAAAGCAAAAAGGGTTCGAGTATACTCACAGCGATATGGATTGAAGGGAGCGCTTTTCAGTGAGTACGGTTAGCCTGAATAGATTCGATAATGCAACGATAAGTGGCATGCAAAACAGTACAAGTGAGAGTGGTTAGGATGGCTGATCGTGCGGATCAACTATCCGTGAGAGGAAGTCATCCGTGCGGGTGAACTATCCGTACGGATGGTAATCCGTGCGGATGGTGACCCATCCGGGTAAGCTATCCGTGCGCGTGAGCTGTCCGTGCGGACGATAATCCGTGCGGACTAGTCGTGCGTGCGGATTGCTTATCCGTACGGACAAGTTGTTCGTGCGGATAAACGTTCAAGTGGATTGTTTCTTCCTAAGTTAAGGATGTGTTTGTGTATGATGGCTTGTGCTTTGGAGTTTTTGTTGTAGCATTTAGAAAACATTTAAGTGTTTCTACCTTTCAAGCCGGTCGCGCGGACAACAATCCGTCCTGATGGTAGTCCGTGCGGACGACTTGGCCGTGCGGATGAACACTGTTTGAATTTATTTTAAGGCCTTAGTATCTCATGATCCGAAGAGTAATCCATTCAGAGGTCGTCCGTCCGGATTGCTCATTCCTTGATACTCAAACCTTGTTTGGAAAGTGGGTTCCAAGGGTAGCTCGTCCGGGTGACAACCCGTCCGTACAGCCTGTCCGTGCGGACAGCTTGTCCGTGCGGACAACTGGTCCGTGCGGACAGCCTCTGGTCTGATTGTTCCGTTCGTCTACTCTTGGTTTCTGTTGTCGTTTATCGAGACGTTCTGATTGCGTGGCAACCACTTGGAATCGTATTCTTACCCGCACGACTAAGCCGACCAGGAACCACCCTGACTCGACTTGTCGGCGACTCAGAACGGTCATTCCGGTTGACCCCGAAATCAGGTGTCTTGTGGTAGAATTCCAGATCTAGGACTAGTGCATCACTATTACCGCGTAGAGACTAGAACCGATCAGATTCGTACCTATCTTAAGGGTAAAAGAAGGAGAGAACTTAGGTTTATTTCTTTCAACTCTTTTATCCTTAGAAAAGTTTAGATTTAGGTGAAGTTGTTGTAAAATCTCGTGGAAATCGTTCAGATCTGAGTTATTCTTGGTGGAATGAGGTCAAGCTTGAAGTTCATAAGAACTTCATGATGACGTCACCCGAGAATACCTCAAATCTTGATGGTTTCACGGTGGAAAGATTCGATTTGAAAGATGGGAAGGTGTAGAATTGTGTAGTGATCAAGAATGTACAAGAATTAGTGCAAGATCTTACCTGGATTGGGAGAAATCTGAGAAAAAGTGAAGAATGCGTGCGGTTCGGACGTCACTTGCCAAAAGTGGAAAAGTTGGAGAGTGACCCGTGTATTTATAGGATGCCAAAAAGGGGAAAGGGTGAGCCGTGCGGATGGCACGTAACCCGGGTAGGCCATCCGTCCGGATTGGTCATCCGTGTGGATTGGCAATCCGTGCGGATTGACCATCCGTGCGGATGTCGCCTGATTTGGTGCGTTTGGTGCGACGACGCTTCGGCTTCGGTTTGCGAGCGATTCGATAGGGTTTCCTAGTCAAATTACTTTCAGTCCCAACTACTTCTTATATGGTTTGACTCGGAATTCGGGTTCGGGTTCGTTTACATTCGAGTTAAACTTCGAGTTCGATTGGGTTCGCTTGATTATCACAACATAACATAAAATAAACATGCACAGGTAACACGTAAGGCACACACACACGTATAAACAATAAGCAAAATACACAGTTCGAGTTACGGTTCGATGTCGATTTGATTTGCATAGCTTGATTAACTTTATCGCATTATTACTTCCTATCATTCACAGTCGTAGGTCGATTGAAATACGATTAATATGATGCGATTATTGCAATGTACGACACTTACTCCACATAATATAATTAAAATAGAAACATTTCTACGAGTCAAGTCGCGCGAAATCGGTCGTTGACTTTGACCTTGACTTTGACTTTCATTCGTGAAAACACGGGGTGTTACAGCCTCCTCTTGTTTAGGGAATTTCGTCCCGAAATTAAGCTGAAAGCCGTATTAACCGTGGATCACATGTGAGAGTTCTTCGTTTGGACCACTGAAAATCGTCAAATTAATCGACTTTTTACGGATAAAATCGCTGATTCTTTTGGATATGTTATGCAAAATTTTCTGATCTAAAAGCCTATAAAGTTTCAGATCTTAATTCGAAGCCATTTGTGAGAAATTTGAGTTTGTTAAAAATGTGGAATGTTGCTCTTGATGTTCACCGTACGGATGGCAATCCGTGCGGATAACATATCCGTGTTGACTTTTGTTGACTAGCTTATTCGCATGGATAATTATCGACTCTGAGTCGTGCGGAATCCGTGAACGATCGTGACCAAACAAAATCGTAACGGAGTCAAATCGGGACTTACATGAGGTATCTGAGCAGGTGCTCGATTGCGATGATCAAACACACTCAGATTTGTCAAATTCTCTTTACTTCTTTTATCTTTTCACGTTTCTACTGAAAATCACTAAATTAAACGACTTTCACGGATAGAAATTGCTAAAACTTGGATATGTTGTGCGAAAACACTTGATCTATAAGTCTACAATTTTCTTAAGTAAACAACTGTGGGTACTTTGCCTTCATGTCGCTTTCGAGTTCCCAAGTGAACTCCGCGCCTCGTTTGCCTTCCCATCGGACTTTCACAATAGGAATGCGTGAGCGCCTGAGTTCTTTGGTTTGGCGATCCATGATTTCGACAGGCTTCTCCACGAAGTGTAATGTTTCGTTCACTTGTAGATCGTCTAAAGGAACATGTAGATCGTCGTCGGCGATGCACTTTCGGAGGTTTGACACGTGGAAAGTCGGGTGGACGTTGCTAAGTTCCTCCGGTAATTCGAGTCTGTAGGCGACTTTTCCGATCCTTTCCAGAATCTTAAAAGGTCCAACATATCGAGGCGCAAGCTTCCCCTTCTTTTCGAATCGGACTACACCCTTCCAAGGTGATACCTTTAGGAGTACGTAGTCACCAACGCCATATTCACGGGGCTTGCGCTTTTTATCGGCGTAAACTTTCTGTCGATCCCGAGCTTTCGCGAGGTTGTCTCGAATTTGGAAAATTTTGTCTGTCATTTCTTGTAGCAGCTCCGGACCGGTTAGTTGCGAATGACCGATCTCGTGCCACACAATAGGCGATCGACATCTTCTTCTGTATAAGGCCTCGAAAGGTGCCATCTGGATGCTAGCCTGGTAGCTGTTGTTATACGAGAATTCGACTAACGGAAGGTGTCTATCCCAATTACCACCGAAGTCTAGAACACATGAACGGAGCATGTCTTCAAGAGTACGAATCGTTCTTTCAGTCTGACCGTCGGTTTGCGGGTGGAACGCAGTACTTAGATTAAGCGTTGTACCGAGTGCAGCTTGGAATGTTTCCCACAATCGTGAAGTAAACCGAGCATCACGATCAGAGATGATGTCACGAGGCGTCCCATGTCGACAAATGATCTCGTCGGTGTAGATTCGGGCTAATCGTTCTACCTTGTAGTCTTCTCGTATTGGCAGAAAGTGAGCTGATTTAGTCAAATGGTCAATAACAACCCAAATGCTGTCGTGACCTGATGACGTGGTTGGAAGTTTGGTTACGAAATCCATAGCTATGCTCTCCCACTTCCACATGGGAATTGGTGGTTGTTCGAGCAAGCCAGAGGGTCTTTGATGTTCAGCCTTGATTCTAGCACAGGTTAGGCATTTTCCGATGTAGAGAGCGATATCCCGTTTCATACCCGGCCACCAGTACCTATAGCGAAGATCATGGTACATTTTGTCAGCACCGGGATGGATAGAGTATCGGGATTTGTGGGCTTCATCCATGATAATCTGTCGCAAATTGGTTCGCTTGGGAATCCAAATTCGGTCTAAGAAGTGGAATATCCCATTCGATTTGCTCACAAGCTGGGCTCCATCGTGGTAGATTCTTTCTTTCTTCAAGGTGCGTTCGTTGAAACATGCATGCTGGGCATCGCGGATGAGATCTTCGAGGTTATGCTGGGCTT
>JARYGA010039297.1:0-37914 GCA_030545235.1 Helianthus tuberosus | reverse complement strand
ACTTTTAATTAAAATCGAAAGATGTGTATTTAATATAATATCATAATCACCCACGTGGCTAAGTATAGTTGGGTGGGGATTCAAAATATGTCAACATATTAATTAATGTCTTTTTAGCACCATCTTCTCCAAGTTGCTGCTGCAACTCCAAGCTTGTCCATCGGAATTTTAGTTTCCTTTTACCAGAAAATTTCGTTTTATCTCATCTTCACCTATTCTTAGGGGTATCCTAATCTTTTCTCAGGGGTACATTCATAAAGAAAACCGAGATGAAAAAAAATTGTACTTTCCCAAAAAAGTTGAGGGGTTTCCAGGGCTACACCTCGCTCCCACGTAGATCCGCCCTTGCATATCAGTACGGTCATGCCAAAACACACTTGTTGTTCAATTAGTTAACATTTATATAAGCATCCTATAACAATTATTGATATTGGTGTGCACTTAAACTCAACAATTAGATGTAATCATATGACTTGGGGATACGTTAAGGTATGATTTATAATTACCGACCTGTGTTCATCCACTCACGACACATTCCTGTATCAAGGTATGACATTGAGCGATTCCCACACGGTCTTCAGTTGATTATGTTTATATCACCCTACAAACTTTAAAATGATTGTGAGCCTACCGATACATCTTATATAGAGCTATTTATCGTTTTTCATTTTAAGTTCAAAGAGGTTTCGACAAACCACTGATTTAGTATCATTTTCTCTTTTTCTCACCAGGATACTCATTTTTGTTGTTTTCAATGTTTTTGTATTTTTCTGATTTGGATTTACTTCCCCTAAAATTCAAAAAGTAAATTTAAACTTTTAAATAACATCTTTTTGGATTTTCTAAAGAAAAATATTCATAAAAACGATTTCCCGATGTGGATTAACTCATGTTTTACCTCAATGCCGTTTACCAAAATTAATTTAATCAGAAATGATTTATCGAATTTTGTAAAAATGAGTTGGCACGTTGGTAAGCGGTGTGGACCAAAACAACATTGAAAAGTTTCGTATTGAAACAATCACGTGTGAGGTGATATTTGATATCAATGTGTTTGGCCTAGGAGTGCTGTACGAGATGTTAGTAATTCGTAAGGCAGCTTAAATATCGACAAGGATAGGAGAGATAAGAAATTCAAAACTGTAATCCTGCAACTGCTTCGTGCATTGCCAGGAGTCTGAGGGGCTGTTTGGCAACATCTGAATGGTTAAGTGCTGAACCAGTAACCATTAAGTGCTGAACCAGTAAGAGGTCTGAACCATTAAGAGCCTATATAATGCTTAACCATTCAGAAGAAAATGTCTGACCAATTCAGATTAGAGGTCTTAACCATTCAGACTCTGTATAAATCTTAACCATTCAGAGGCAAATGTCTGAACCTTTCAGACATCTGCTCGTGAAACAAACAGTCTGAACCATTAAGTGCTGAACCAGTAAGATGTCTGAACCATTAAGAGCCTCATTAAGAGGTAAACAAACAGCCCCCGAGTGTTCTCCCAAACTAGATATCCACCCGGTGTGGATTTCAAGGTCGATTTTTCAGCTACTTCAATTAACTAAGAAATCTCTTCACAACAACAAGATTAGAAACCTCGCGGTCCGGCTGGTAAGAGGTAAGAGAGCATATGGGAAAGCTTGTACACATCATCATTGGTCGGTCCATACATGATCTCTTCCACATACTTTTGCACCAGCAAAGGCCTTTGTCTTTCTCCTTGAGAAGGAGTGTGCGGTTGTTCAATCCATGCCATGGTATCCGCACACCCGGTTGGTTTGTTCGACGAACACATTTTCTTCAACACACCGTAGAGAAATGTATACTGTACGTTCATCTTGCAGTCCTTTAATCTTCCTGTGGGAAGTACAGGCCCTGAATCTTTGAAAGGCTTCAGACGTGCTGCAGGCGCGTACATTTCATTGGAATCTATCCTCTTGACCCGATCAAAACCTATAACAATCAACTTTTGTTGCAACATTTTTCATCTTGTCGATGTTTTCATCTTCATTCATCATCATTCTTTCATTGGAAATTTTTGTCTTCATTTCCTTTTCTCTCTCCATCAAAGGCAACAATATTCTCCAGATTTAAAAAATTGTGTCGGAGTTGTATGTTGCCTATCAGGTGCTGGATGCTCCACTATCAACAATCCTATGACTATCAATAGTTCCTCCTGGAACATCCTGCATACTCACTCAAAGATCAGTTGGAGAGTAGGACCTAAGCCTTCGTGGACTTGGGTCGTCCATCATTATCGAGAATTATGACTTCCATTTCCTAATGATTCGGAATTGATTGAATTCCCCCCGAAACAGTTACCATTTTTGGTTTCCAAATCTGTTTCTGTTTTTCATTTTTAACATAAGTTTTGACAGATTATGGTTGGACAACCTCTTGTTTCATAGCATTTTTAATTTCTTTTCTTTGTTTCTTTTTCTATTTCACTTCTCGCCGTTTAACAAGACGAGGGTCCTGTTTGGGTGAAACACATCTTTTTTTGGTAACTATTACCATGGGGGGGATCAACTTTTGCCTTTCCTTTCGTGATATATGGACAATTTCTGACAATGTTCCCATACTCACCGCATTCAAAACATGATCTTCGCTCAACAAACCTTGGAGTATCATAACTGTAAGAGCTTGATGATGATCTTCGTGATCTTGAGGTACTTGGTCCTATATCACAACCGTTTGTGTGTTGTGTGTAGTTGTTTTGACTGTTTCTTTTCAAAAATTGACTTTGTATAACAAAATCCGTGTTGGATTTGTTTTCAAATGATTCAATGTTATCAGTCCCTTGGGATTTCACGAAGTTCACCTTCTGAACCTTCTTCTTGTTTTCGCTTTGTTTGCCTTTTCCTTTTCCTTGGTGAGCATGACTTTACTTTCATTGATTGTTTTGAGATTGCAATTTATTATTCCTGTATTTCTTTCTAACTTTGGATTTTGGGATAGGAGCACACTAAGCTACTACAACTCTTGGGCTCGACTTACCCAAAAACTTACTAGTAGAATCTTCGAAAACTCTATCAATCAAGGATTGATTGACATTTTTGATTGGGAAATCCTTATCTGAATATATTTTATCAGATCCAATCAATGTGTAAAGCAAGTTCACGCTTTCAAAACTCTCAGCAGGAGGTTCAATTGGTTTGGCCGTAGCGGTGACAAACGGTTTTGCAGGTGGATCACAAAGAATGTGATTTTTGAGAGGTATGTTTTCCTCTTTTGTTACCGTCTCTGACCGTTCAGGTTTGTCCTCATCTGACTCTTTATCTAAACTATCACAATACTCAATAATGGGAGGACTTTGATTATTCGCAAACTTTGAATCGTTGACTTCGTCCGATTGACCTTGACTTGAGGAAGCACCCTTAGTGAACCCTAGACCAGCTGTAAATTCAGCAAAATCTAAAGGAACGGTGGGTTCAAAATGTGGCATATCCTCGTCATCAGGCATTTTGGTGTAGTTGTGTCTAACCGGAGGAGGATAAGCCTTATAACCAATGCATTTTACATCACCCTTTTTCTTTTGAATATCAATGTTATGATCCAAAACATATCTCGAGTTGGAGTAACTTTCCAACTTGAGTTTGATCGCATCATGTTCACACTTTGCACAAGCCAACTCCTTTTTTTCGTTTCTTAAAGCATGTTAATGTAATTATTGATGGCTGTTTGTTTTCTCAAAACATTTCTTGTTAATTCAGAAACATCTTTCTTTAAGTGTCAACTGTTGTTTTAAATTCCTTTTCATTTTTCTTAAGAGTTGTGTTTGCCTCAGTGCACTTTGTCAAATCTACAATCATACTCTGATGATGTTTCTTGGTGTGATCAAATTTACCTTCTAGCTCTAAGTATTTACCTTTTTAAAACCATACATTCAACACACTTAGGCAAGATAGGTTTGTCGAAACTTACCTGACTGGATTGGCAATCCAAGCAGGCCATGAATACAACACGAAGAGTAGAAGATCCAACTTCTGAGAGATGGTTGGAAAAATCATCAGATTAGTCTTCAATTTTCTGTTCCAAAGCTGCTTCCTTACTATCTATCGATTCAGTATCAACAATCACATCATCTACGTCATCATCAACATCTTCAACTTTATCTTCACCAGAACTTGATCCTTCTTCATCTGAACTACCCCTATACCCTGAACTGTCATCATTTCCCGACGATTCTCCATCACTGCCGTTCTTGACAATTTCGGCATAGCATGCAGTTCCTCTGTAACACCTCGTGTTACGAATGTCAAAGTCAAAGTCAAGATTAAAGTCAAAGGAAGAAAAGATTGCTAATTGCGATCTGTCATTCCTTGCTTAACTACTGATTTGACTACCTTGGCTTATAATCAGATTATGTATTTTATTCTCTTTAGTTGTATTATGTTGAGTATCTATTAATAATCGAGGTTTAATCTATGATTTATCGCATGTTTTATCGCTTTATCGCTAATCGCATCGCAATCGCGCTTGCATCTTGATGGATAGATTCTGAATATTGTTTTATGTGTGTGTTACTTATGTGTAACTTGTGCATGTTCACTTTATGATTGTGGTGATTAATCGCAACGCAATCGTAATCGAATCGCAAACGCTAAACGCAAGTTAATTAGGATGATTGTATGTTAGATATAGTATTTGTGTGGTTATTATTAATCTATCGCATCGCTTAATCGAAACTCGCTTAAACGCATCGCAACGCTCAACACGCGAAACGAAACGCCGAACCCCAACTCGCTGGAACCACTTGATCGAGTGACCACTCGATCGAATGGCCATCTGATCGGATCATCCGATCGGATAGCCATCTGATCGGAGTATCATCCGATCAGTGCCATCTTATTTGACATTTGCCATCCTATCCGACACTTGTGCACTTTCCCTTTTTGGCAACCTATAAATACCCCCTGTCACATCATTTGTGATGTGACAGCTCCCTCATTCGACCAGCAGCACTCAAGACCTTTTTTCTCTCAATTTTTCTCGCGATTCTTGTAAGTATTCAACCTAAATCTTGTACTTCTACGATCTACACACACTTCTTCATCATTTTCACCTTTGGATCTTAACTTTTAACCATGAAATCAACGAATTTGAGGTGTTCTAGGGTGATATCATCATGGAGTTCTTATGAACTTCAAGTTTTGACCTCATTCCACCAAGAATAACTCAGATCTAAAGGATTTCCATGTGACTTCACAACGATTCTACATAGAGCTAAACATTTCAAGGTTAAAAGGATTGAAAGACGCTTTTCCAACTTTCTTTCAACTCTTTTACACTCAATGCACTCAAAACCGATAGAATCGGAGCTCATGCAGGCCTTCTACTCTTCTCTAGTGGTGTGTTGGTTTGAGATCAGGATCCTATAACGAGACAACCGGTTTCGGGATAAACATGAATAACCGACAAGGAACAATCAACTGATCGGAGTAGGGTGATTCCTGTTCGATCGAACGACTTGGGACTTACCGGGGTTCCGTTGTTTAGAACATTGTCATATCGTCTCGAGCAAACCATAAAACTTTTCAAACTTTTCAAAGTAATCAAGTTCAAGACGATCAGATTTGTTGGGACGGGTTGCCGATCGGATAGCCATCTGATCGAATTGCAATCCGATCGGATTGCACTTGGTTCCACACTTAAACTTTTCTTCAAAACTTGCAAAGCTCTGAACGTCAAACGGATAGCCAATCGATCGGATAGCCATCCGATCGAGCGACCATCCGACCATTTGACATTTGGACTCCAACACTTAATCATTTTCATAATTTTCAAAGAACATCAGTTCCCAACGGATTACCAACCGATCGGATAGCTATCCGATCGAGTGACCATCTTGCTATGAACTTGTTCTCACTAAGTGTCCTGCCAATCGGATCGCTATCCGATCGAACGACCGTTCGATTGACGACCTGAAAGGTAGAGACACTTCTTTGTTTTCAAAATGCTACAATGAAAACTTCAAAGCCATCATACACAAACACATCCATCCCAAACGAATGTCAATCCAATCGAATGGCCATCCGATCGGATGACCATCCGAACGGATTGACATCCGATCGAATGACCAACCGACCGGATAGCCATCCGATCGAATTACCATCCGTCACTTAGTCACTTTTCACCGTTTTACGCGCCGTTCTTTGCATATGTTATCGTTAACTGTTCAGGCTAATCTCTCAGCGCTCCCTTCAATCTAAGAGAGTGTTTATTAACTTAAACACAATCTGTGAGTATACTCAAACCCTTTTTGCTTTACGCACTTTTGGGTGTTACATACGTTACTTATTCGAAAATCACAATCGACACACAACGCAATATTATTTATACGCTGACCGTTAATGCATGCTACGTGTTAATTCAATGAATGTTTGTATGTTATGTTAACACAGTGATTGTTGCCTGACACCTTAGCAACGATAGTACTATAGTTTGGACTCAGCACCTGTCGTGGACAGGGGTTGTTAAGGGCTTTACTTCACGTGTCCTAGTGGGGATATGTGTTACGCATTCTACAACTCGCAGTGACGTCTGTGCATATTTCTCTGTCGATAACCTACTTGCCTTCACTTTGTACATGTTACATGCTGGTTATGCGTAAACTATTTCGAACTCTATTATAGTATCAAACTTGTATGCTCACCTTTACACTATGTGTATTGACCTTTATTTTAACGTATTGATAGGTGTTTGAATGCTTAGGATGCTTGCTTTCTTTCATGGAACCGAGTTTAGGAGAGTCTAGAAACCGACGAATAATTTATTTATTTAAATCTGAGTTGTCGGAACATGTTATTTGTCTTTGAGATATCGATGTCTGTAATAATTGACTTGCTTGATGGGTTATGGTATGGGACATAATATTAACCATCTGGTAAATTAGTTGTTGTGGAATTTCTCTTGGACAATCTGTTTCGCTCAGTACCGCGCCCCGATGATTTCACCATCGGTTGGGGTGTGACAGATTGGTATCAGAGCCATAACTATAGGGAATTAGGTAAGACTCGACCTAGTCCGGGTTGATGTCTTAGAAACGACCTAGTCTATAGTCTAAGTACCAATGGACCGACTTGTGCATACCTGTAGGGATTTTGTACAAGCTTACTTGCGATACTCGCTCGCACTCATTCTATACTATCACAACTGCCATTCCTAAGGCAGTCGCACTGCACTATTTACAAAAATGAACAAGTGATTAGATCGAGATTAGGTGTGAAAACCATAAACTCTCGATTAAATCGCTTGTTCGACCCGCATTTTTACTATAAACAAAATAATTTGCGTTGAATCAAGAGTGAAATCCGTACTTCGACGTAACCTTCTCTCTCTATCTCGTGATTCTATCACCCAAGCAGGAACGTAGTCGCTAAGTTAGTGGTGAAACCCGAATCTTGATGACTCTTTCCGTTCCTTATTTCGATTTTACAAAACTCTCACCAAAGTCTCGACGGATTCCAACGACTCGTGTTGTGTGAATAACCGAAAGGATGCGTGCCATTCACCGTATGTCGGTGATAGAGCACAGTCTATTAGGCCAAAACGTATACTAGTTGTCTTCGAGAATAGTCGAATCACTTTGGGTAGTCAACGTCTGTCAAGCCTTAGACAATCTGTTTTCGATTTTAAGTTCGCAATCGCTGATTTTATGTGTTTAAATTCTGAGCCTGCATTCGCGGACTTTGATATTTGTCGTTTTATGAGGAATTTATGTGTTTTATGTGATTTTATTTATTTATATGATTGATTTTTGGTGATTTATACACTCTCCGCTTCTCGCTTTGATCAACACACACAACACGCACTGCGCATCTACCTCAAAACGCTAACAAATCGCTGCTACTTGTGGATAATCACATGCTATGTTACTAACTTATGCTATACTATTCGGTATGTTATTCGCTGTGTACTAGCTATTCGCAATCGCTATTCTCGAACTCGCGGACTTTGAATGATATGTGAATACGTGAAATATATGTAGGTGAATACGTGAAAAATATAGTGTGGTTTCTATGTTCTGTGTGCCTTACGTGCTTCTATGCCATACATGCTTATGTGTTTCTGTGACTATGTGCCTATGTGATTACGTGAACGTGTTCCTGAGCTTTATATATGAAGTAGTTAGAGCAGAGCGAGAGTCTATACTAGGGTTAATTGAAATTTGTATCTGAATCCTATGGCGATGTCTGTTGCAGACAATGTCGTCATTTGGATCATTTCATTCCCGTTCCGCTCGCCGCAATCATGACGACAAACGCATCGCCGCCCTCGTCGCTAAGCAAATGGCGAAAGTCATTCCTCAGATTGTTAGTGAGCTGAATGAAAATGCTAGCAAGTCTACTGAAGAGTCCAGGACTGATGCTCCTAAGTCTACTTTTAGCTTCAAGCAGTTCAAAGCCTGCGGCCCGAAAGAATATACCGGCGAAGATGGCCCTATGGCCATGTTTCAATGGTTTGATTCAATCGAAGTCACCTTGCACCAGAGCGGTTGTGCCGAAAACCTTCGCACTGTTAACGCCACCGGCGTCTTCCAATCCCGTGCTCTAGATTGGTGGATGGCCGAGAGAAACAAACAAGGGAATGATGCAGCTTACGGGCTGATGTGGGAAGAGCTGAAGGACATCATGATGCGAGAGTTCTGCCCTCCCCACGAGCTCCAAAAGTTGGAGGACGAGTTCTGACATATTAAGCAAAAGGATGGCGACAACACTGGTTTAACCGCTCACTTTAAGCAGTTGAGTATAATTTGTCCAGGTCAAGTTTCTTCACCCGAAATCACCATCAAGAAGTATATCCGTGCTCTTCCGGATTGCGTGGCTGATTTCGTTCAAGCTGCGAAGACGTCGACAATTGAGGAAACCTTCTTACTTGCTGCTGAGATCAACAACAAGCGAGTCAAGGCTGGTTACCGGGATAAAGCCTCCAAGAATCTACATCAAGTTACCGCTTCTTCAACCGCTGAAACCGCCGCCGCTCCGCAGTCTTCAAAGTCCTCCCGTCACAAGAGAACGAACAACAACAACAGTAGCAAAAATTGCGCTATTACAGCTGCCACTCCTCTTCAAGCTGTACCCACTCAGCCACAGCCTCAACAGCGCCAAGTAGCGGCACCGGTTACCCATGCACCGCTGGCCAAGAGTGCATACACTGGTCCTCACCCGGCTTGTCCTACTTCTACCTATCATCACCCAGTGGGAATCGCTTGCAGATACTGTGTGCACTGCAATATGTATGGCCACTTCACCGCCAACTGCCGTACTGGTCCACGCCAAGCTCCAGCTCCAGCTCAAGGTCAAACTCCTGCTCAACAAGCTCTACTTACCGCTCCTCAAGGCCAACAAGCGGCTACTGCACCCGCTATCCACGCTAGAGCTTGCTTTGCATGTGGTGATCCCAACCACATCGTAAACATGTGCCCCAATCGAGTGGTGAAGCAAGAGCCACAACAGCAGCAACAACAGCAACAACAACAGCAGCATCAGCAACAGCCAGCAGCCCGGGGACGTACCTTCAACATCAACGTCCTCCAGGCCCAAGCAGATAACAACGTGGTTAATAGTACGTTCCTTGTTAATGGTATATATGCTTCGTGTTTATTTGATACTGGAGCCGATAACTATTTTGTATCGCTTGAATTTGAAAAGCTCCTTAATCGTAAGCGCGCCCATCTCCCCTCGACGTTCGATGTTGAAGTTGCCACCGGAAGAACCATCGCTGTCAATTGTGTTCTTCGTGATTGTACTCTCGAACTCAACAATCACATCTTTCCTATCAATCTCATTCCGATGCAGCTTGGTAGTTTCGATGTCATAGTAGGCATGGACTTTCTTCGCGAAAATCGTGCTGAAGTTATTTGCTTCGGTAAGATGATTCGCTTCTCGCTCGCTAATGGTGTTCAATTATGTGTCTATGGTGAAGTCGCTTCGAAGAAACTCCAACTCATGTCGTGTGTCCAAGCTAGCAAGTATCTCCGCAAGGAATACATAGCTTTCTTGGCTAACATTGTAGTAGCGGAGAAGGAAAAGAAAGGAAAGACAGGAGTGAAAGATGTGCCTGTGGTTTGTGATTTTCCTAACGTCTTCCCTGATGAGTTACCTAGTTTACCCCCGAGTCGTGATATTGATTTTTGTATTGACCTCATTCCTGGAGCCAACCCTGTTGCTAAATCTCCTTATCACCTCACTCTGTCCGAAATGCGCGAACTCTCGAGTCAACTCCAGGAATTACTTGACAAAGGCTTCATTCGCCCTAGCACCTCTCCTTGGGTCGCACCAGTCCTTTTCCTCAAAAAAAAGGATGGGTCATTCCGGATGTGCATCAACTATAGGGAATTGAATAAGCTGACTATCAAGAATCGTTATCCCTTGCCTCGGATCGATGATTTGTTTGATCAATTACAAGGTGCTACATGTTTCTCGAAGATCGATTTACGCTCTGGTTATCATCAGTTACGCATTCAGGAGGAAGATGTACCGAAAACCGCGTTCCAAACCCGCTATGGTCATTATGAATTCGTCGTGTTGCCCTTTGGTTTAACCAATGCTCCTGCGGTTTTCATGGATGTGATGAACCGTGTGTGCAAACCATTTCTTGACCGCTTCATTATCGTGTTCATCGATGATATCCTTATCTATTCGAAGTCAAAAACCGAACACGCGTGTTGGTGCATCTAGTGTCTGTTAACTTCGTCTTAATCGAGTCTTATGTCTAGATAGGATAAACGAGTGCACAACAGGGATCAAATTAGGGTTTATTTGTGGTTAAGTGTGTAATTTCGTTTGAATGGGACATGTGCATGTTCAAACAAAATTAACTCATGTAATTTCGTTTGAACAGGGACGTGTCACTTTCAAACGAAATCACTCAGGCTATATATAGGTGTTGTGCATGCTCATTTCATACGGAATTAGTGTGTGAGAGCTGAGGTGCTGCCAAATTTTTGTCCGAATTGTTTGTAAAAGCTCAGGATCAGTAATAGATAAAGATTAGAAAGGAACAAGCTGTGTTGACGTCTTTTACATTGATTCCGCCTTTGTATTAGATGTTGAACTACTCAGATTGACTCGTTAGGGTCATACGACGATCCAACAAGTGGTATCAGAGCTCAGGATGAGGAGTTCGTACCAAATTCAGCTTGATTTTACCGGATTCTCTAACTTCTACTCTTTCTTTTCTGATTTGAACAAGTTTTCACGGTTGAAATGGCTTAAAACTCTCACATATCAAGCGAAACATAGAGTTAACTAATCATTGAAAGTTTTGGACTAAAATTCGGCTTAAAACTTGATCAAAAACATAATTCCGCTTGAAACTGTTCGTAAAATGATGACGTCATAGGTTATTTCGTTTGAAATATACAGATAATTTCGTTTGAAAACACACATTACCCTTGATTTCGTTTGAAAGTTCTGGTTAATTTCGTTTGAATCGGGTATCATGCTTGAAAGTGTTTGGCTGATTTCGCTTGAGAGAACACATTATTGTGATTCCGTTTGAGAGTTATACAAGTTCTGTAATTTCGTTTGAAAAAAAAAGGTGTTGTCTCAAACGAAATTAGATATCTCATTTGAAAGTGGGATTTCGTTTGAGAAAGCACTATTCCGTTTGAAGCTATATCGTTTGAGTGGGAATTCCGTTTGAACAATTCCTCTTAAGCTGATTTCGTTTGAAACAGTATTTTTCAAATATTTCAAAAACTTTTCTAAGTGTTTGTTGACTGTTTCAGGTACGTGAAAGATGGATGATTTGTTTATGAATCCATTCTGTGACGTGTTTGCTTTTGCTAGAAACAGTGGGGATGATTCTTCAAACGACACATCAAACAACACGAATGAGAAAGCTCCGAGTGCGAGGAAGACTCTTTCGGATACATTAAGTGTTGAGAGTGCTTATGGAACGTACAACAAACCTCCAAAGTTGTTGGCGATAGAAGATTACAATAGGTGGGCTACAAGGTTCGACGAGTGGCTTAAAGCCTTTGCATATCCAAGCTGGAAGAGTTTAAAGATTGGTTACACTAGAGGAAATCATTTTGGTAAAAGTTTGACAGATACTGATGAGATTGAAAGATATATTGCTGAACAAAGGTGCATCGCGTTAATTCATCAGTCTGTGAGAGATGATATAATTTCATTGATTGAATATGAAAATTCAAAAGATCTTTGGGAGAAACTGAGGGTAAAATGTGTAGGTAGTGCTGAAATAGTAAAAAACAAAAAGAAACTGTTAAGAAAAGAGTTTGATTTATTTGGTTGTTTAAAGAACGAGTCTGTTTCCAAGATGATTGAGAGATTCGGGCATCTGAAATTGGAGCTTGTTAGACATGACATCATTTACAGTCAAGAAGAGCTGGTAGACAAATTGTTTGATGCTTTACCGAATGAGCAAGACTGGCAATATTTTGCATTGATGCTGAAGAATACGATAAAGCCTGCTGATTTGACAGTGGATCTACTTATCGAAAGACTGGAGAGTCACGAGTTGGAGATCAAGAAATCTAGCAAATTCAACAACTTATCTTATCAGCAGAATGTGGAATTGTACTACAGAGGAAATCTACCAAAGACTGGTTCTCCAAGAACAACATTTTCTGCAGAGAGTTCAAATAATGTGAATCAAGAAACTCCTCACAGTGGTTTTCATAGTGGATCTTCTTCAACAACTCCAAGCCAATCTGCATCAAAGAATCTGTTCCAATGTAACATTGCTGTGGATATGAAGAACGCTCAAAATTTCAGTGAAGAGTCAGCAAAACAACAGATGGTGTTCTTAGCATCAGTGTTAGAATCGTACGAGAGCCTCGTGGCGGGCAAGATTGGAAACACCAACCTGACTAAAGAGGACTATGATCAAATAGATCCTGAAGAGATGGAACTGATTGATATTAGGTGGTGTATGGCCAGTGCAGTCTGGAGAGCACAACGATTCATGGAGATTACTGGGAGACATTCTATTGGTGGGCCGTCCACAAAACTTGGATTTGACAAATCGAAGGTCATATGCTTCCGATGTAAACAAAAAGGACACTTTAAACGTGAGTGTCGAAACGCTCCAGCTGATGATACTGCAAATCCATTCCGTGAAGATTACTACAAAAGAGCAATCTACCATAAAAAAAAATCTGAACCCCCCAGAATGAAGCAGCTTGAATATACCCCCAAAGAAAAATCAAGAGCTCTTGCTGTTATTCATGATGATGAGGGATACGATTGGAGTGATGTGTTACCGGAGGAAGATGCAGTAGGCTATGCGTTTGTAGAAAATGAAGTTCCTTTCAAAGACACAAGAACTGAAGAACAAAAATACAAAGGCAGACAGCAGAGAGCAGAATTCAAGATGATGAGATTATCTAGAGTGTTCAGTGAAGCCAGGAAAGCAAAGAGATGGGATGCTGATAGAGAATGTTACCTTGATCCTCAAGGAAACATTGCTATTGATACGAAAACTCTTAGTATTGAAGCTTTCATTGAGGAATTTGCTGAAGAAGAAGAAACCCAACAGAGTGAATGGTGGGGAGGTGGAGAAGAGAAACAAAAAAAAAAAAAAAAGAGAAAGAGAATGAATCGCAGTCTAAGAAGATTGATGAAGGGATTATTGATACTTTACAAGAATTCACCGCTGAAAACTTGGTGAAGATGGCTGACAAAGTGCTTTCTGCAAAGGAACTTGAGATAGACTCTAAGTCTGAAACTGAGTCTAAAAGCAAGGTCAGTCCAAACGTTTCAACAAGTGAGACAGGTAAGAAAGTCAAAGGTGATAGTGACTGCAAAAGTTGCATGAAAAACTGCAAGTTTTGTAGTACACTCACTTAACTTAGTGATACAAAGGTTGAAGAACTGACAAAAAGAGTCAGAAAGGTTGAAGATCAGATTCTAGATCGTGATAAAATGCTCAAAGCTTCAAATGATCGAGCTAAAACTTTAACTGAGAAAATTGAAAATGATAAAATTGAAGTAGAAAGAATTAGGAAAGAGAATGAAAAACTAATTCTTGAAAATCGTCAGATCTCAGAAAATTTTGACAAACTAAAACGAACGGTAAAAGATTCTGATGAAAGAAACGGTAAAACCAATAAAGAAAATGAGCATTTAACTGTAGTTCTCAGATACAAAGAAGAGCAAATCAACCAACAACTGGATGTGATTGCTAAATTGAAGCTTCAGTTTGAAGAAGCTAAGATTGAGAATGAGCGTATCAATTTGAAACTGAACAGTTACAGCTCTGCAAGCTTTGTTTTACAACACATTGTTCCCAAATCCATCGGGAAAAACAAAGCAGGCGAAGATGTATACTGTGATGGAACCGGGGTTGGGTTTCACCAGGTTCCACTACCAGTTTTAAACAATTTCTCAAAAAAGAAATCCGGGTTGGTTAATGATGAAAATGTTCATGAAGTGAAACTTCCAGAGTCAATTGATGTGACATTTTCTTCATCATCATCTGATGATAGTGTTCAAACTGATATTGTTAAAGGTATGGCTGAAAGTGTTTTGAAATCTGATAGTGATTCAGTTGAGGATGAAGAGTGTTTTCTGGATAAATACATTCCAAAACCAAAGTCTAAAAACAACTTAAATGAAGAACCTACTCTTGTCATGTACAAGATGTCGGGATCGGATAAGTTGTATTTGGATTCTGAGTTTCCATTGGAGAATGTTATTGTTGCTAAATTGACAAATGTGTTCAAATTGGTTGAAATTTATCCGTCTGAGATTGAAGGTCTAAAACAGACGAAAAGGCAAATGAATTTTGAAAAAGATAAAGCTTACTACAAGAAACCTGTTGTTCCACCGCGTTTTTATAACAACAATCGAAACAGATGGTCGGGTGGTTATTAGGGTGGTAAGAATTATCAGAAAAAGAATGTTCAAAACAAGAAGTTTGCTGAGAAAAAGGTGTTTGTGAACAGTTCAAGTTCACTTTCTGATGAAGAATCTGAGATTTTTTTCAAAAACAAACAAAGAGTTCTTTGAGAAGAAAGCATCGCAGCCTCAGTCTGAAGACACAAGTCGGGTAGTTGACACCCGAACATGCTTTAAATGCAATCAAGTTGGACATATTGCACGAAAGTGTACCAACTTGAAGACTAAGACTAAAGTTGTGATGAATTCAAGAAAGAAAGATGTTGTGAAGGGAAAAGCTCCATTGCTTGTTGAGAAAAAGGTTTTGAAAAATGATAACATCAAGATCAAAACTGAACCTGTTAAGAATATGGTAACTAAAAATGACAAGTTTTACAAACGGGTTGCATCGTCTCAACAAACATGGAAGCCAAAAGTGGTTGACAAGAAAGAAAGTTCATCTAAACCAAAGGTTTCAGAGTCAGAAAAACAATCGTCTTCTACCACTCCGGTAAAGATGGATGTGTCTTTGGATTATTATGAACAATTGGAGAAACAATCTTCTACTCCACCAGAGAAGAAGAATGATCAAAAGAAAGATCAACCAACTGGTCAACCTAACAAAGATGAGTTTTTCTTATATAAAAAGGTTGAGGTTGGATCTGAGGAGAGCTTAAAGATGAATGACAAAAATTTTCCGCCACTTTACATTGAAAAATCTCACATCAATGTCAAGTTACCCGAGTCAAAAGAGGCTTGGGTAGCATCAAAATCTCACTAAGTGTTTGTGATATGTGCAGGAGCTTCCAAGATCCGTTTCACGATGGATTATGGATAGTGGAGCTTCTCGGCACATGACAGGGAAGAAGACCCTACTGTACGGTGTTAGAGGGTTTAATGGAGGTTATGTAGGTTTTGCAGGCAATCAAGGTGGTCGAATAATTGGTGAAGGAACTTTATCCAATGGCATTGTCACGTTTGAAAGAGTTAACTACATCGCTGAGCTTGAAAACAATCTTCTGAGCATATCTCAAATCTGTGATAGGATGTATACAACGCACTTCACAGACAAAGAATGTTTGATCTTGAAACCAGGATTTGTTGTTCCCGAAGAGTGGATTATTATGAGGGCACCTAGAGTGAATGATCTGTACGTGTTGGACATGAGTGTAGCTACTACAACCACGGGTCAAGCTCACTGTTTTGTGTCCAGAGCAACGGAGAAGGAATCGCAATTGTGGCACCGGAAGATGGGTCATATACATCTTAGAAAAATGAATCACTTGGTTCACAATGACTTAGTTACTGGTGTTCATGTGAAAGGTTTTCATCTGGAAGGGGAGTGCATTAGCTGCATCAAAGGCAAGCAAAAGAAGAAATCACATCCTTAAAAGAAAGTCAACTCAGTCTCAAGACCGCTAGAGAGACTCCATATGGATCTGTTTGGTCCAGTAAACGTTAAAAGTATTACCGGGGATCTCTACTGTCTAGTAGTAACTGATGATTATTCCAGATTTTCATGGGTATCATTTCTGAAGTCTAAAGATGAAACTTTTGATAGTTTGATGACGTTGTTCAGAAAAATTGAAAACTTGTACCAAAGGCGTATCCGAAGAATCAGAAGTGATAATGGTACTGAGTTCAAGAACAACAAGATGGAAGAATATTGTGATGAGAGAGGTATATTGCATGAATTTAGTGCTCCTTACACTCCACAGCAAAATGGAGTAGCTGAAAGAAAAAATATGACGCTAATCGAAACGGCTAGGACGATGCTTGCTGATTCAAAGCTACCAGTCAATTTTTGGGCAAAAGCAGTGTCAGCCGCTTGCTATACACTCAACCGGGTTCTCACTGTAAAGAAATTCAACAAGCCTTTTGGACAGTTCTAGAGCCTTTTAGGTCTCCCCGCACAGTTCTAGAGCCGTTTGGAAAATTTGGTGCAAAGAGCATTGAAGGAATATTTGTGGGTTACTCAAGTCCACAAAAGAGAGTCTTTGTTCCAAACTTGATGCGGATCATCGAAGCACAACATGTTGAGTGCCAGGGGTATACTATGCCACCTCAGAATCCCGGTGACTCATGGTCTTTTCATTACGATACTTTATGGGATTCATTTGACATGGAAGAAGAAGATTTCTTTGACGAGTTGGATATTCTGAGAGAGTATGAGTCATCGCAGGAAAGGTTCCCAGCTGAGTATTCAAGACGACCACAACAAACTTCAAATGATGATGAAGCAGGTCCAAGCAATGCTAGAGAACATGATGATATTCAACAAGATGAAGTTGCTCATGATAATTAGACGGTAGTTGTGACACCTGTGTCACTTCAACCATCCAACAAATGCCAAACCAATGAAATATTGTATTTCATACTTTGGACTTGTATAAATATGTGTATCTTTTGCACATATCAGCTCTTGTTCGATTTCAAGCTCTAAATCGCTTTCTGGAAGGTTATACGCGCACTGATGCGTAAATATAACCAGTTTAATGCAACGAACACTCCGGAATAGTGAAATAGGCTTAACATACCTTAAATAACCTTTACATAACTTAGAAATAAGTTTCGAAGGCTTTGGTATGGCAAAAATAAGTTAATTCGCTTACAGGGACTAAACTTGACAAACTGTGAAAGTATGCCAATTTGAACTGTAACAGACATTCCGGAACATGACCATAAGTTAAACATACCATAAATATCCTTTAAATAGCTTAGAAATAGGCTTTGAGGGGTTCGGTGTGCGAAAATAAACTTTTGGGTCATTCAGGGACTAAAAGCGTCAACAAGTGCACAAGTTTGCACTTTCGCGCATATCTTACGTTCTGAATACATCCGGACATCCAAAAATTTATGTAAGCACTATAATATTTTATTTTAGTGTTTGGCATAAGAAAAATTCATTCGTCGCGTCTTTTGGATCGTTTTTCGCGCTTATGCGCATTCCGTCGTAATTAAGCGAACATCGCGATCGTACGGCCAAAGGAACCGACATCCGACATATTTTTGAGCATGTTTCATGTCCACAATGTTTAGGCATCATTTTAGGGCCTTAAAGTTGGCTTTACGGGCCTTAGAAGTGTCGGGAATGGCCTTAAACACATGCAGGGACTGAAATTGTAATTTCTGAAACTTATTTCTGATCTGCAACTCCCAGGCGGCCCGCCTGAGTTTATATACATCCTGAAGCGGGCCACGTCTGACTTCCTGACCAGATTAACTGCATTTAACAGCAGTTTGCAGCTGTTTAATCCTCCACCACACACTCACACTTGTCTAGTCAGCTGATAAGAACCCATTTTTAGTCACCATAACATTCCAACACATGTACGCACAAGATTCGATAACATTTTCCAAGAAACGATCCTAACGGTTCGGGTATTCCTATAAATACCCATCCACCCCATTGCAAAACTTACAAGAATTCTGATTTGAGGAGCTCTAAGTTGAAACCATTGTTTCATACCTGAGCTACTTGAATCGGGATTAGCATTCGGGGACCCTTTGTAAGTATTCTTTCGTTTTTTTCTTTCTTTTATTTCTTTTCGAGTCAGAAAGTCAAACTTTGTTTGACTTTCAGCGTTGACCAGCTTATGGTCAATGCAAAGTTCGTTTGAACTTCGCAACGTGAGTGTAATCACGTTGGTTATAGTCCCTTGGGACTATGCCTACTGATTACCACGTTGTCTAGGGTCGTAGGGTAAGCGATCTGATAAATCGCTTATACCTTCGAACCCGACCCATTTGGTCGATCATTAGGATCCGACCAAATACATTAGGTGACCATAGTAGGTAGGGAATAACCTTCCGAGGTTATACCCTATGGTCGCTTCGTTTAAATAGTTGTATGATAGGTAGTTTATATGCCTTAGGTAAATTACCAGAATACCCTTTTCATGTATAATTGGTAATTAAGCATATGTAACCTAAACTTTTGTCACATAACTGATTATGTAACATGTTTAGGCATATAACACTTGTCATAGGACTAGTTAGACGGTCCGAACGCATTTCACGCGCACGACGCGTTAAAGTAGCATAAGCTACCTTAATGGGTCGCGATGGGTCGAAAGCACTTAGGTTAGTCTCAACGTAGTATGTAGGCCTTGTTAAACCATATCATATGAGTTCCAATACTCATTTGGTTTACCAAGCCTCATCCTATCCGATCTTCCGATTTAAGTCCGGTTTATTTATATAGTTTTAGATTGCCGACTGATTCCGTGCTCCCTCAAGCTTTGTTTGGTTGTTGTTCAAGACCTCTAAGCATTCTCAGGCGAGTACATTATTCCCCTCTTTTACTGTTTTCAACTGTTTTGGGGTGACTCATATGTGCTAAATGTCTTAACAATGATTTCAAGAACGATTACAATGGTTTCTAAAACAATTACAATGTGGTTTCAAGAACGATAACAATGGTTTCAAGAACGATTACAATGGTTTCAAAAACAATTATAATGATTTCAAGAACGATTTCAATAAAGTGAACGAACTTGTTGGTTGTAGTTACATAACCAATGACATTCATTAGCAATGATCAAGCCGACCAGTATTAGGTTATGGTACCATAGGATCTGACAAATCCCGTTATTCTCTATACCCATGGTTATGTGTGGGTATTTTGGGTAACGACTGAATCTGTAATTATTAATTTACCCTTTGGTAAGGGTTTGTTAAGAACGAGAACAAGAACGAGTTGGAATGATGAACGAGTCAAGAAGGTTTGAATGTTATTAGAAAATCGACCATTAAGTAGTTTCACAATTAAAACAAGAACGATTTGAACAATTAAAACAAGAACGATTTGAAGGATTAAAACAAGAACGATTTGAACGAT
The DNA here is from genome assembly GCA_030545235.1 of Helianthus tuberosus. Lineage (NCBI taxonomy): Eukaryota > Viridiplantae > Streptophyta > Magnoliopsida > Asterales > Asteraceae > Helianthus > Helianthus tuberosus. The sequence goes on along the minus strand of JARYGA010039297.1, from coordinate 18,230 downwards.
TAAAACAACAAGAACAATTTGAACGATTTCACAAAATGTTTTAACGATTGGGTAAACATTTGGACATGATTTACATTTGATCATGCATTTCCACGAAACATAGTATTGATTTAAACCAAGTTTTACTTCAATACTTTGTTTTGTGCGTTTCACCTATGGGTTAGTTGATGCATTTCACTAGCCATACATATCATTTTGGTTATACATAACATGATTTACATCTTGACATGAACGTTTTGACATATTATTTCAATACGTTTGACAATTTGTTTAAACATAGACATCTTACATTGGTGGTTTGTTTGGGTACGTGATTTGAGTAACGGTGCGTGTGTAATATGATACAAGCATGGTGGATACGCCGCTGGTACTTCCTATATATAAGTGTTTGTATGGTATTACATATTGTAGCGTTATTTGAATCATTTCAGTTTGAGACATAGAACATTTTATACAAGTAACATACTTTTCACAAGACATTGATTTACAAACAACTTAACTTATACAAACTCATTTTTACATGGTTATTCATTTAACTATGCATTATTCTCTTATTTATACATATCATCTGAACTTATTATTTTTCAAATGATTTACAAAGACAAAGCAAATTACAAGGTTCATGACTAAACATTTTCTTAAACAGAAGTCATGAATCTTATTTTCACAAAACCTATGTACTCGCCAGCATTTCTTTGCTGACCTCGTTTTCACATATGTTTCAGGTATTGTTTAAAGATATCGATTGATAGGATGCATGCTCACATAGGACTGGACAAGGCCTTAGTGACTCAATAACAATGATAGACTATGTTTAAATCGTGTATTTAGATTTTCCAGACGATGTAATTATTCAATGTTTAATAAAATGAAACACTTTTTGGTATCCATGGTTATGAAACATTAATTCTGTTACAACACTCCCCGACGTTTCCGCCACGTTTTGTATGTTACACGTGGTCGGGGTGTGACAGAAAAGATGGTATCAGAACTTTGCTGTTACAGCACAGACTGCTCAGAACCCGCGGAACCCACCAGCTCAGCCACCTGCAAAGAAAGCATATGCCGGTATGCCGGTACCGCACCTCATTGTGCACGCTGCAACGGTCATCACGCGGTACAACAAGCTTGCTGGCAATGCACGACGTGTGGTAAACTTGGGCATTTGGCCAATGTTTGTCATTTGGGACAAAATCAGGCTGCTCAGGTTCAAGCTTCGGTTCAAGGGAATGCTGCGAGATTCCCACTGGGGTCATGTTTCAACTGTGGAGAGGTTGGTCACTTCCGCCACAACTTTCCGAGACTGGTGAATGCAAATGCTAACGCAAACCCAAATGCGAACGTCAACGTCAATGTGAATCCAGCACGTGGTCGAGTGTTTAACATCAATGAGGCACTCAATGATGAAGGAGTGAACAATTAGCATTTTGTATTTCCTCTGGTTGTTATCTTGTAACATTTAAAGACAATGCGGTTGTTATATAAATAAAAATTTGTGGTTTTATTTTTTAACTAATGCAATTGTATGAATGTTTGATCCAACCTTATGATGTCAACACAAAGACAAAACTACTCGTGTGGTTCTATCATTATTATGATCACTTGTGATCTCCCTAAAAACCTCAAACACTTGTTTCTCTTAAATCTAAAGTATCTTATCGTCTTGCACTGTTCGAGATGCAAGATTTATCAAAACAGCTTCACGAGTTGTCTGATAAAGGATTCATCCGTCCGAACTTTTCACCTTGGAGAAACTCCTGTCCTCTTTGTGAAAAGAAAAATGGATCTTTTCGAATGTATATCGATTAACGTAAGCCTAGTAAGCTTACCATCAAGAATCGATATCCCCTACCTTAAATCAACGATTTCTCCGATCAACTGCATAGCGTTTCATGCTTTTCCAAGATCGATTTGCGTTTTGGGTATCATCAACTTTGTATTCTCGAAGAAGATATTCCCCAAAACGGCTTTCTGCACGAAGTATGGCCGTTACGAGTTTACAGTCATGCCTTTTGGATTGACAAATGCTCCAGCCATCTACATGGATTAATAAATAGAGTCTAGAAGTCTTATTTGGATCAGTTCGTCATTGTTGTTATGGATGACATCTTGATCTATTCATGTTCCGAGCCGATAACGATCAACACCTTCATTGACACTGGAACCCTTAAAGAAGGAACAAACTTTTCGCTAAATCCTCCAAGAGGAAATTTTGGCTTAAAGAAGTTCAGTTTTTGGGTCATGTAGTCAACAAGCAGGGTATTCATATGGATTCATCCAAATTGCTGCAATTAAGGATTTGATTCCTTGTATGCTTCAAATACCCGTGTCCAAAGATAACAAATTTAAAGGTCAATTTAAACAAAAATACGAGTGTGCGATTATGCGATTATGTGATATGTGTTTATGTTTTCTCCTCTATGTTTTTGTGTGATCCGATTTTCAAATCCTCATAGAATCTTTCATATCTTCATATGAGGGATTCATAGTAGGATATTTAAAAGGTACTACCTTAATCCTTATGGGCTTCTACGTGGTAGTTAAGACCCTTGGGTTATATAGTACCATTCCATGATTCGATGATAGACCCTTGAGTGGTCTAGTTAAAGATTGATTCAAGATCTGGTTAAGAATGGCATGTGATGATACAGCTGAAAGGACCCTATGGTGGTCCAGTCACACTCATCACAGGATTGCTCATTTGGTTTTACCCTACACGTTATAAAATAGACTGTGTGAACTGTGCAAGGAATTGTCTAATTATGGACGCGTACATAATTATGAAATTTAGTGCACAGAAACCGAGTAGGATTTATTATGTGTAAGAACCGATAGTGACAACAATAACAAAATGAGAACGATGTAATGGAGGTACGGTGGACGCACCAATGACGCTTCATATACTTGTATATAAGTGTCCCTCTTGCATTGAAAGAATAATGTTATTTAAAGTTACTAGAAGTTCAGAACCCTAACCAGTGTTGTTTTGTCTTTTCAACTTCATGTTTTCAAGCTCTCACAAGTTTCCTCTGATTAAATTTCGGGACGAAATTTCCTAAAGTAGGGGAGATTGTGACACCTGTGTCACTTCAACCATCCAACAAATTCCAAACCAATGAAATATTGTATTTCATACTTTGGACTTGTATAAATATGTGTATCTTTTGCACATATCAGCTCTTGTTCGATTTCAAGCTCTAAATCGCTTTCTGGAAGGTTATACGCGCACTGATGCGTAAATATAACCAGTTTAATGCAATGAACACTCCGGAATAGTGAAATAGGCTTAACATACCTTAAATAACCTTTACATAACTTAGAAATAAGTTTCGAAGGCTTTGGTATGGCAAAAATAAGTTAATTCGCTTACAGGGACTAAACTTGACAAACTGCGAAAGTATGCCAATTTGAACTGTAACAGACATTCCGGAACATGACCATAAGTTAAACATACCATAAATATCCTTTAAATAGCTTATAAATAGGCTTTGAGGGGTTCGGTGTGCTAAAATAAACTTTTGGGTCATTCAGGGACTAAAAGCGTCAAAAAGTGCACAAGTTTGCACTTTCGCGCATATCTTACGTTCTGAATACATCCGGACATCCAAAAATTTATGTAAGCACTATAATATTTTATTTTAGTGTTTGGCATAAGAAAAATTCATTCGTCGCGTCTTTTGGATCGTTTTTCGCGCTTATGCGCATTCCGTCGTAATTAAGCGAACATCGCGATCGTACGGCCAAACGAACCGAAATCCGACATATTTTTGAGCATGTTTCATGTCCACAATGTTTAGGCATCATTTTAGGGCCTTAAAGTTGGCTTTACGGGCCTTAGAAGTGTCGGGAATGGCCTTAAACACATGCAGGGACTGAAATTGTAATTTCTGAAACTTATTTCTGATCTGCAACTCCCAGGCGGCCCGCCTGAGTTTATATACATCCTGAAGCGGGCTGCGTCCAACTTCCTGACCAGATTAACTGCATTTAACAGCAGTTTGCAGCTGTTTAATCCTCCACCACACACTCACACTTGTCTAGTCAGCTGATAAGAACCCATTTTTAGTCACCATAACATTCCAACACATGTACGCACAAGATTCGATAACATTTTCCAAGAAACGATCCTAACGGTTCGGGTATTCCTATAAATACCCATCCACCCCATTGCAAAACTTACAAGAATTCTGATTTGAGGAGCTCTAAGTTGAAACCATTGTTTCATACCTGAGCTACTTGAATCGGGATTAGCATTCGGGGACCCTTCGTAAGTATTCTTTCGTTTTTTTCTTTCTTTTATTTCTTTTCGAGTCAGAAAGTCAAACTTTGTTTGACTTTCAGCGTTGACCAGCTTATGGTCAATGCAAAGTTCGTTTGAACTTCGCAACGTGAGTGTAATCACGTTGGTTATAGTCCCTTGGGACTATGCCTACTGATTACCACGTTGTCTAGGGTCGTAGGGTAAGAGATCTGATAAATCGCTTATACCTTCGAACCCGACCCATTTGGTCGATCATTAGGATCCGACCAAATACATTAGGTGACCATAGTAGGTAGGGAATAACCTTCCGAGGTTATACCCTATGGTCGCTTCGTTTAAATAGTTGTATGATAGGTAGTTTATATGCCTTAGGTAAATTACCAGAATACCCTTTTCATGTATAATTGGTAATTAAGCATATGTAACCTAAACTTTTGTCACATAACTGATTATGTAACATGTTTAGGCATATAACACTTGTCATAGGACTAGTTAGACGGTCCGAACGCATTTCACGCGCACGACGCGTTAAAGTAGCATAAGCTACCTTAATGGGTCGCGATGGGTCGAAAGCACTTAGGTTAGTCTCAACGTAGTATGTAGGCCTTGTTAAACCATATCATATGAGTTCCAATACTCATTTGGTTTACCAAGCCTCATCCTATCCGATCTTCCGATTTAAGTCCGGTTTATTTATATAGTTTTAGATTGCCGACTGATTCCGTGCTCCCTCAAGCTTTGTTTGGTTGTTGTTCAAGACCTCTAAGCATTCTCAGGCGAGTACATTATTCCCCTCTTTTACTGTTTTCAACTGTTTTGGGGTGACTCATATGTGCTAAATGTCTTAACAATGATTTCAAGAACGATTACAATGGTTTCAAAAACAATTACAATGTGGTTTCAAGAACGATAACAATGGTTTCAAGAACGATTCCAATGGTTTCAAAAACAATTATAATGATTTCAAGAACGATTTCAATAAAGTGAACGAACTTGTTGGTTGTAGTTACATAACCAATGACATTCATTAGCAATGATCAAGCCGACCAGTATTAGGTTATGGTACCATAGGATCTGACAAATCCCGTTATTCTCTATACCCATGGTTATGTGTGGGTATTTTGGGTAACGACTGAATCTGTAATTATTAATTTACCCTTTGGTAAGGGTTTGTTAAGAACGAGAACAAGAACGAGTTGGAATGATGAACGAGTCAAGAAGGTTTGAATGTTATTAGAAAATCGACCATTAAGTAGTTTCACAATTAAAACAAGAACGATTTGAACGATTAAAACAAGAACGATTTGAACGATTAAAACAAGAACGATTTGAACGATTAAAACAACAAGAACAATTTGAACGATTTCACAAAATGTTTTAACGATTGGGTAAACATTTGGACATGATTTACATTTGATCATGCATTTCCACGAAACATAGTATTGATTTAAACCAAGTTTTACTTCAATACTTTGTTTTGTGCGTTTCACCTATGGGTTAGTTGATGCATTTCACTAGCCATACATATCATTTTGGTTATACATAACATGATTTACATCTTGACATGAACGTTTTGACATATTATTTCAATACGTTTGACAATTTGTTTAAACATAGACATCTTACATTGGTGGTTTGTTTGGGTAAGTGATTTGAGTAACGGTGCGTGTGTAATATGATACAAGCATGGTGGATACGCCGCTGGTACTTCCTATATATAAGTGTTTGTATGGTATTACATATTGTAGCGTTATTTGAATCATTTCAGTTTGAGACATAGAACATTTTATACAAGTAACATACTTTTCACAAGACATTGATTTACAAACAACTTAACTTATACAAACTCATTTTTACATGGTTATTCATTTAACCATGCATTATTCTCTTATTTATACATATCATCTGAACTTATTATTTTTCAAATGATTTACAAAGACAAAGCAAATTACAAGGTTCATGACTAAACATTTTCTTAAACAGAAGTCATGAATCTTATTTTCACAAAACCTATGTACTCGCCAGAATTTCTTTGCTGACCTCGTTTTCACATATGTTTCAGGTATTGTTTAAAGATATCGATTGATAGGATGCATGCTCACATAGGACTGGACAAGGCCTTAGTGACTCAATAACAATGATAGACTATGTTTAAATCGTGTATTTAGATTTTCCAGACGATGTAATTATTCAATGTTTAATAAAACGAAACACTTTTTGGTATCCATGGTTATGAAACATTAATTCTGTTACAACACTCCCCGACGTTTCCGCCACGTTTTGTATGTTACACGTGGTCGGGGTGTGACAGTAGTCAATGATAATTTAGAATCTGATAATATGCCTGTATTTGATCATGGTGATTCAGCTTCTGAGGGGGAGCAAATTCAGATCTCAAGTCAAACAACTCCAGTCAGTGAACAAAGTGCAAATCAAAATATTACAAATCTGGAGGGCGAGGTAGATGTTCCAGTCGAAGTGATGCCAAGAACTCTTTCATACCATCCAGAGGAGTTGATCATTGGAGAATTGCAGACAGGCGTTCGCACAAGACGACAAATTGACCAAGGCCTTACTTGTTTTTATTCTACAGTAGCACCTTTACAAACTGAATTTTCACTAAGTTGTTTTATTTCGCAGATTGAACCGCGAGGCGCTAACTGAAGATTCTTGGGTCAATGCCATGCAAGAAGAGTTGAGTCAGTTTGAGAAGTTAGGTGTGTGGAAATTGGTAGACTTTCCTGATGGTCAGAGGAAGATAAACACCAAGTGGGTGTTCAAGTGCAAGAGGGATGATCGAGGGGTTGTTGTTCGTAACAAAGCTCGACTCGTAGTCCAGGGTTTTAGTCAGCAGGAGGGTATAGATTTCACCGAAGTGTATGCTCCAGTGGCTCGACTAGAAGCGATCAGAATCTTCCTAGCATTTGCATCTTGTAAAAATTTCAAAGTTTATCAGTTAGATGTGAAATCGGCGTTTCTCTATGGGAAGGTAAAAGAGGAGGTAAATGTCGGACAGCCACCAGGCTTCACCGATCCAATCCACAAAGACAAGGTCTACTTGCTAGACAAAGCGCTGTATGGTTTACACCAGGCCCTGAGAGCTTGGTACGAGACATTGTCTCAACACCTGCTAGCCAACAGCTTCATCCGTGGAAAAGTGGATGCCACTCTCTTCACCAAAGAGGTTGACGGACATCTTCTGATAGTTCAGATATACGTGGACGACATCATATTTGGGTCAACAAATGAAAATTTATGCAAAGATTTTGAAAGAGTTATGAAGCAGAAATTCGAAATGTCATCGATGGGTGAGATGAAATTCTTTTTGGGACTGCAGGTTGATCAACTACCCAAAGGAATATTCATACATCAAACGAAGTACGTTCATGATATCTTGGAGAAATTCGGGATGTCAGGTTCTACTCCAGCTTCCACCCCATTAGCGACGAATCATGGGATAAACCCTGATCTCACCGGAGAGAAGGTAGATGAAACGATGTATCGTTCTATGATTGGTTCGTTAATGTATTTGACAGCTTCAAGACCCGATATTATGTATCCAACCTGCCTCGCAGCGCGGTTTCAGTCTAATCCTAGAGCTTCGCATATGGTGATTGTGAAAAGGATATTTCGCTACCTGAAAGGAACTCCATCATTGGGGTTGTGGTATCCAAGAGAAGGCGATTTCACGCTCGAAGGGTATTCTAATTCTGATTTCGGATGCAGCAAAGTTAACGCTAAATCAACAACAGCGGGGTGCCAGTTTTTCGGACCATGATTGGTCACCTGGCAATGCAAAAAGTAGACCTCTGTGGCTTTATCCACATGTGAAGCTGAATATGTTTCTGCGAGCAGTTGCTGTTCTCAGATCTTGTGGATCCAGCAACATATGAGAGACTACGGTTTGCAATTTCTAAACACCCGTATCTTTGTTGATAATGAGGCAGCGATTAACATTACTAAAAATCCTGTTCATCATGCTAAAACCAAACACATTGAAATTCGTCATCACTTCATTCGCGATTGTTTCGAGAAGAAGTTGATACGAATTGAAAAAATCCACACTGACGAGCAAAAAGCTGATTTACATACCAAAGTGTTTGATAATACTCGTTTTCAATACTTGTTAAAACTGAACGGTATGAAGCTTTTATCGGTTTCGGATGGGATTATTGGCGTTGATGAGGATAACATTGTAGATGATGATGTTGAGAAACAATCTGCAATGGTTTGTCGATTTTTTACTTGTTTTGGTATTTAGGGGGAGAGTATAGGGTAATATTTTCAGAAAATACAAAAACAGTAAAAAATTTCAAAAATACAAAAACATGAGATATTTTCAAAATCCAAAAACAATAGAAAACCAGAAAAGAGCTTGTGTAAAAAGGGAAAATGATAGTACATCGGCTTGACAGTTACGGTATGCTAAAGAATTGTAATGTTTAAATGCGTTAAACAGTCTCGCTAATGATGTGCCGATAGGTTTTTACACATTTAGTAGGTTTGTTCGGGTTATAAACCTAAATCTATACTTACTTATTTCGTGGGGAACACTACTTGGATATATAGGTAACCCCTGAAATTTCGTTTGAAAGATCCCTCTTTCTGAGATACTAGGTCTTTATACTCAGTGATATCTGGGGTATTATCCCGGGACTTCTGATTTTGCGGAAGCAATGGCCTAGTCCCCGGAGAATACTTTACTGCTTGCTTGAAAAATAGTGCCACCCTCAGCATAAAATGATAAGCCAATAAAATTGCTAATCAATGCTGTTGTAAAAAAGATCCTCTAAAGGGGACACACCCAAGTCGATTCGTGATCTCTCAGTTGAACGGTAGTTCTGACCTGAGCTCTCACGGTTTCGTACTGTTACATAATTTATTCCCTTACAGATATCATCTGTGGTATACTCACTTGTAAGACTGAATATTGGGATCTGGATACGAGAGTATATTCAAGAGGTGGGACACATGAATGAGTTTAAATCTCTAATTTATCTAATCCGTATCCTGGACAGATTGAAATTTGTGTGAGAATTTAAGTGGACCAGTATATCGACAATCTAAGTGAATTGTTTAATTCTGAGTATGTAATTAAAGCTTAACGGTACTTGTGACTTGTCGAATAGCTGATATGATTTCCTAACACGCTCGCCAAAAATATGTTTGTAAATAGTTTACTTTTACTGCATTTTATTTCTGTAATTCATTTCTAGTTTAGAAACTTTATTCAAAATCCAAAAAGATTTTACACTTCTGCTTTATTTTCCGACAAACCAAAGTGGAAAGCTGATCTTCAGATTCGAATTGAAGCAGATGTAGGAAGTTTCTGGGCTGGATGATGAGTTGGGAGTTTAACATGATAAGTTTGTGAAAGATGAAAAGTTAAAGCAAGTTCATTAATTTGAAACTTTTAATTTTCAGAAAAATGTTTGAAAAAGTTGAACAAATGTCAGTGTGAATTGTCTCAGATTAACCAAGGTCATTAAGTTGGACTTGGTAGATAAATTGAGTAATCAGGGTCATTAATTTGAACCTGAATACTTAAGTGGATTTCTAACACTGATATAACCATCAAATGAGGTTGAATGGTAAGTTTGGATTGAAACTGTTATTGTCATATATCTTATATTTAGGTAGAGATTGTGCAGGTAACAGGAATCCCCATGGCAAAGAAAATGTCAAAGTTTGAACCAGAATTCAAGTCCTAGCTTATTGAGAGGAGGAATCTGCGAAAGGGGGAGTCAGAATTCTGGATCAGCACTCAAAGGGGAGATTGAAGATTAAAGTTTAAAGACAAAGATTGAAGGAAGCTTTTACTATGTCAAGACAATTTGGAAAGTGACAAAGACTAAAGACTCGACGTCGAAGACTTCGTCAACATCCAAGGGGGAGTCTGTTGGTGCATCTAGTGTCTGTTAACTTCGTCTTAATCGAGTCTTATGTCTAGATAGGATAAACGAGTGCACAACAGGGATCAAATTAGGGTTTGTTTGTGGTTAAGTGTGTAATTTTGTTTGAATGGGACATGTGCATGTTCAAACGAAATTAACTCATGTAATTTCGTTTGAACAGGGACGTGTCACTTTCAAACGAAATCACTCAGGCTATATATAGGTGTTGTGCATGCTCATTTCATATGGAATTAGTGTGTGAGAGCTGAGGTGCTGCCAAATTTTTGTCAGAATTGTTTGTAAAAGCTCAGGATCAGCAATAGATAAAGATTAGAAAGGAACAAGCTGTGTTGACGTCTTTTACATTGATTCCGCCTTTGTATTAGATGTTGAACTACTCAGATTGACTCGTTAGGGTCACACGACGATCCAACAATGCACAACATCTACGTTTGGTTCTAGAGTTACTCCAGGGGAATCGACTCTATGCCAAGTTCTCCAAGTGTGAATTTTGGCTAGAGGAGGTTCAATTCCTCGGTCACGTCGTCAATAGTCAAGGTATTCACGTCGACCCTGCGAAGATCGAAGCTGTTAAGAGCTGGGTTACTCCAAAATCACCATCCGATGTTCGTTCGTTCCTCAGATTGGGGGGCTATTACCATCGATTCATCACTGACTTTTCAAAAATCGCTGTCCCGCTTACTTCCTTGAAGAATAAAGACAAGCCTTTTGTTTGGGGAACCGAACAAGAGACTTCCTTTCAAACTCTCAAGCATATGCTCTGCAATGCTCCCGTTCTCGCCTTGCCCGACGGAAACGATGACTTCATTGTCTATTATGATGTCTCAAACCTTAGTCTTGGTTGTGTTCTCATGCAACGGGACAAGGTTATCGCTTACGCATCTCGTCAGCTCAAGATCCACGAGAAGAACTATATGACCCATGACCTCGAGCTAGGCGCAGTTGTTTTTGCGTTGAAGATTTGGTGACACTACCTTTACGGTACCAAGTGTACGGTCTTCACCGACCATAGGAGCCTACAACACATCTTCAGCCAAAAAGAACTGAATATGCAACAACGTCGGTGGGTAGAACTTCTCAACGATTACGACTGTGAGATTCGTTATCACCCTTGCAAAGCAAATGTAGTTGCCGATGCTCAAAGCAGACGAAGCTATTTGCATAGCATTCGTAATATCCAAGCCCAACATCATCTCGAAACTCTTATCCGTGACGCTCAGCATGCTTGTTTCACTGAGCGCACCTTGAAGAAGGAAAGGATTTATCATAACGGCGAGCAGTTAGTGAATAAATCGAATGGGATCTTCCATTATTTGGACCGAATTTGGATTCCCAAGCGTACCAACTTGCAACAAATCCTGTTGGATGAAGCCCACAAGTCTCGATATTCCGTACCATGACCTTCGTCAAAGGTACTGGTGGCCTGGGATGAAGAAAGATATCGCTATCTATGTTTTGAAGTGCCTGACTTACTCGAAGGTCAAGGCCGAACAACAACGACCCTCTGGCTTGCTTGTGCAACCCGAGATCCCGATGTGGAAATGGGAAAGCATAGCCATGGACTTTATCACTAAACTCCCGGGTACTACCTCAGGTCACGATAGCATATGGGTTATCGTTGACCGTTTGACTAAATCTGCTCATTTCCTGCCAATATGAGAAGACTACAAGGTAGAAAAATTAGCCCGAATCTACACCGATGAAATTATCTGTCGACACGGTACACCTCGTGACATCATCTCTGTCCGCGATGGTCGGTTTACCTCGCGTCTTTGGGAAATGTTTCAATCTGCTCTCGGTACTATGCTTAATCTAAGTACCGCTTTCCATCCACAAACCGACGGTCAGACTGAAAGAACTATTCGTACTCTTGAAGACATGCTTCGCTCGTGTGTCATAGATTTCAGTGGTAATTGGGACGTGCACTTACCTCTGGTCGAATTCTCGTACAATAACAGTTATCATTCTAGCATACAAATGGAACCATTTGAGGCTTTATACGGAAGAAAATGTTGATCGCCGATTGTGTGGCACGAGATCGGAGATGCGAAACTAACCGGTCCTGAGCTACTTCAAGAAACGACTGACAAGATCCTCCAAATTCCAGATAATTTAGTGAAAGCTCGAAGTCGTCAGAAAAGTTACGCCGATAAACGCCGCAAGCCCTTTGAATTTGACGTTGGCGATTACGTACTCCTAAAGGTATCACCTTGGAAGGGTGTGGTCAGATTCGGCAAGAAAGGAAAGCAAGCGCCTCGATATGTTGGACCCTTTAAAATTCTGGAAAGGATTGGAAAAGTGGCCTACAGACTCGAACTACCAGGGGAACTTAGGAATGTCCACCCGACTTTCCATGTTTCGAACCTCAGAAAGTGTCTAGCCGAGCAAGATTTACACGTTCCACTTGAGGATCTGCAAGTGAACGAAACATTACACTTCGTGGAGAAGCCTGTCGAGATCATGGACCGAGAAACCAAGAAGCTCAGACGCTCACGAATTCCCATTGTGAAAGTTCGCTGGGAAGGCAAACGAGGCGCAAAGTTCACCTGGGAACTCGAAAGTGACATGAAGGCGAAGTACCCGCAGTTGTTCGTTACGGCTAAAGCCTAATTTCGGGGCGAAATTCCCTTAAGTAGGGGAGGCTGTAACACCCCGTGTTACGAAAGTCAAAGTCAAGATTAAAGTCAAAGGAAGAAAAGATTGCTAACTGCGACCTGTCCATCCTTGCTTAACTACTAATTTGACTACCTTGACTTATAATCAGATTATGTATTTTATTCGCTTTAGTTGTATTATGTGGAGTATCTATTAATAATCGAGGTTTAATCGATGATTTATCGCACGTTTTATCACTTTATCGCTAATCGCATTGCAATTGCGCTATCATCTTGACGGATAGATTCTGAATATTGTTTTACGTGTGTGTGTTACTTATGTGTTACTTGTTCATGTTTACTTTATGATTGTGGTGATTAATCGAAACGCAATCGCAACTCTATCGCAATCGAATCGCAAACGCTAAACGCAAGTTAATTAGGATGATTGTCTGTTAGATATAGTATTTGTTTGGTTATTATGAATCTATCGATTCGCTTAATCGAAACTCGCTCAAACACATCGCAACTCTCAAAACGCGAAATGAAACGCCGAACCCTAACTCACTGGAACCACTCGATTGAGTGACCACTCGATCGGATGGCCATCCGAGCGGAGTGTCATCTGATCAGTGACATCTTATTCGACACTTGCCATCCTATCCGACACTTGTGCACTTTCCCTTTTTGGCAACCTATAAATACCCCCCTGTCACATCATTTATGATGTGACAGCTCCCTCATTCGAATAGCAGCACTCAAGACCATCTTTCTCTCGATTTCTCGTGATTCTTGTAAGTATTCAACCTAAATCTTGTACCTCTACGATCTACACACACTTCTTCATCATTTTCACCTTTGAATCTTAACTTTTAACCATGAAATCAACGGATTTGTGGTGTTCTAGTGTGATGTCATCATGGAGTTCTTATGAACTTCAAGTTTTGACCTCATTCCACCAAGAATAACTCAGATCTAAAGGATTTCCACGTGATTTCACAATGATTCTGCATAGATCTAAACATTTCAAGGTTAAAAGGATTGAAAGAAGCTTTTGCAACTTTCTTTCAACTCTTTTACACTCAATGCACTCAAAACCGATAGAATCGGAGCTCATGCAGGCCTTCTACTCTTCTCTAGTGATGTGTCGGTTTGAGATCGGGATCCTATCAACGAGACAACCGGTTTTGGGATAAACATGAACAACCGACAAGTAACAGTCAACTAATCAGAGTAGGGTGATTCCTGTTCGATCGAACGACTTGGGACTTGCCGGGGTTCCGTTGTTTAGAACGTTGTCATAGCGTCTCGAGCAAACCACCAAACTTTTCAAACATTTCATAGTAATCAATTTCAAGACGATCAGATTCATTGGGACGGATTGTCGTCCGATCAGATAGCCATCAGATCGGACTGCAATCCGATCGGATTGCACTTGGTTCCACACTTAAACTTTTCTTCAAAACTTGCAAATCTCTGAATGTCGAACGGATAGCCATTCGCCCGGATAGCCATCCGATCGAATGACCATCCGACCATTTGACATTTGGACTCCAACACTTAATCATTTAGCTATCCGATCGAGTGACCATCCTGCTATGAACTTGTTCTCACTAAGTGTCATGCCAATCGGATCGCTGTCTGACCGAACGACCATTCGATCGATGACCTGAAAGGTAGAGACACTTCTTTGTTTTCAAAATTCTACAATGAAAACTTCAAAGCCATCATACACAAACACATCCATCCCAAACGAATGTCAATCCAATCGAATGGCCATCCGATCGGATGACCATCCGAACAGATTGACATCTGATCGAATGGCCAACCGACCGGGTAACCATCTGATCGGATTACCATCCGACACTTACTCACCTTTCACTGTTTTTTGCGCTGTTCTTCACTTATGTTATCGTTAACTGTTCAGGTTAATCTCTCAGCGCCACCTTTAATCCAAGAGAGTGTTTATTAACTTAAACACAATTTGTGAGTATACTCGAACCCTTTTTTCTTTACGCACTTTTGGGTGTTACATACGTTACTTATTCGAAAATCATAATTGACACACAACGCAATACTATTTATACGCTGATCATTAATGCATGCTACGTGTTAATTTGATGAATGCTTGTATGTTATGTTAACACAGTGATTGTTGCCTGACACCTTAGCAACGATAGTACTATAGTTTGGACTCAGCACCTGTCGTGGACAGGGGTTATTAAGGTATTTACTTCACGTGTCCCAGTGGGGATATGTGTTGCGCATTCTACAACTTGCAGTCACGTCTGTGCATATTTCTCTATCGATAACCTACTTGCCTTCACTTTGTACATGTTACAGGCTGGTTATGCGTAAACTATTTCGAACTCTATTATAGTATCAAACTTGTATGCTGACCTTTACACTATGTGTATTGACCTTTATTTTAACGTATGTGACAGGTGGTTTGAATGCTTAGGATGCTTGCTTGCTTTCATGGAACCGAGCTTAGGAGAGTTTAGAAACCAACGAACAATTTATTTATTTAAATCTGAGTTGTCGGAACATGTTATTTGTCTTTGAGATATCGATGTCTATAATAATTGACTTGCTTGATGGGTTATGGTATGGGACATAATATTAACTATCTGGTAAATTAGTTGTTGTGGAATTTCTCTTGGACAATCTGTTTCACTCAGTGCCTCGCCCTGAAGATGGGGGGCTTTGTGCAATCTCTTTTGAAGTGCCCCTTTTCTCTGTAGTTGAAACAAGTAACCATCTCCTTGTCGAAATCATATGGAGTATTCTTTTTTCTTTCTAGGCTTGTTCTTACTATTTGTTATGGGTGAAATTCTGAGCCCATATCCTGGATAATATCTTGAATTATATCTTGACTGTATCATAAATATCCCTACTCAGGATGCTGACTCAGGATATTGGTAACATCCTTGTGTGGTATCCTGAGGATTACTAACGGATTATGTGCAGGAATACGAGCTCAAGTTTGCAACGTTCATGAAGACCTCTTCTCCTGAAGACTCGGTCCAAGTTGTTCGAAGAAAGACGTTGAGGCCGCTTTACTTGGTCTCCAACGTTAACTAAAGAATATTCGATGGCATCCCCCATTTGTAGGAGATTTTGTTTTCATTTCTTAGCTATAAATAGACGGATATATCAGATCGAATAGGACACAACACTCACTGCTCTCAAACACTTCTACTCTCTCGCAACTCTCACTTTCTAAAAAAGCGTTGTAACACTTAGTAGCGATCTGATCAATATCCTGCAAAGAACAAGGCAGCTGCGATTGTCAGCTCCCGAGGTTTTGTGCCGGTGATCTAGATTGATCAAGGGCTTTCCTCGTACATCTCGTGTCACCCTTTACTTTCTGCTCATTGTTTGATTGTAGATATAGTTCAATATCCTGAGCTATATCCTGAATACTATTTTTGCAAACAACCAACTCAGCATATTTTCAACACACATTCTTAGCACACTACCTCACTTAACTAATTTGATCACTAAATTGCTTAGGTAATTTTTGACCAAAACAATTTGGCGTCCACCATGGGGCAAGTGGTGCTATTTCTACTAAAAGCTTTTGCAAAATCATTACTTGGTTTTCTGTTTTCAAAATTTTTTGCCACGTTATTTTCAATGGCCTCAAGATCAAACATGAGCTCATCTACCGTGTCTACTACAACCTCTGCAACAATTGGTTCGGTGCTTCCACCACCTCCTCCAAGGACGCAAGCCTCCTCACAACCTCAGGATGTTATACCTACTCGGAGTGTTCAGGGATCTGCTCCTGTTTTGGCCTCTAATGATGAAATTCTAACTTTATTTGGTAGTATACAGGAACAGATGAAGCAACAACAGGAGGCCAAGCAAATGCTGATGAGAGAGATACAACTCTTGAAATCCAGCTCAAGCAGGCCCACTGAGGATATTGTCACTCCCTTGCAGCCCAGAGCTTTGAACTTTAGTTCTGCAGTATATACTGAGGATAGCAGGGGGAATATTGTGCCTAGCGATTCCCAAAGTCATATTCCTGAGATACCCTCTTCGGTTAGGGTGTCAACTGTGAGAAGTTCAGGATATGCTTCAGGATATGGCCAGAATCCTCAGACTGGTAACGTATCTAATAATAATAATACTCTTGCTACTAATGGTGTTGGATCTTTGCAGGATGCAAGTATGACATCAGCACTTTCCTGGGAGCTTAAGAAGTTGAAGCACATGATATCCAGTGTACCTGGAGTAGTCCAGCCGATCCTAGAAGTATCCCAGGATAGCCACAAGATATCTCGGTTTGCATATCCTATTTGTGATGCTGAAATCCCAAAAATATTTCAGACCCCCAACATGAAGCTCTATGACGGAACTCCGGATCCTGAGGAGCATATTGCCCAGTATAGGGAAAGGATGGAAATCAACCCTATCCCTCCAGATCTCAAGGAAGCATGCCTATGCAAGGGTTTTGGTTCTACCTTAACAGGATCAGCCTTAAAATGGCTCTTAAACGTTCCTCCTCATTCGATTACATCATTTGCTCATTTAGTCAATTTATTCAATAGTCAATTTTCTTGTAGTCGAAGTTTTGAAAAACTAACCAGTGATCTCTACAGGATAACTCAGAGGGACCTCAGGAATCCTTGAGGGATTATGTGAACAAGTTCAGCCGGGAATCCTTAGATATCCCGCATCTTGATGTTGCAACAGCTTTGCAGGCTTTCAAGATGGGGTTGCAAAAAGATTCTCAATTTTACCAGGATCTTGTAATGAACCCATACAGGAACCTGGATGAAGCTCGGAACAGGGCTTTAAGATATATTCGACTGGAGGATGACAAAAAGATGCAAGAGAGGATGAATTCATCCATAACCTATGAGTCAACCAACAGGAAATCAGAATCCTCGTATAAACCATATCGCTCTAAGCTATATGGCAGAAATGACAGCAAGAAAGTGAATGCTGTTGAAGACGAGGATCCTGAGGAGTATCCTGAATTATCTGAATATTGTTTTTCTGTTAACATACCTGAACTGATGTATGCTATGCAGGGTTTAGGAGACAAAGCAAGTGGCCCTGGAAGAATCAACAAAAAGCTGATTGGAAGGATAAGTCCGAATGGTGTGCCTTCCATGAGGATTTCAGACATGTTACTGAGGATTGCATTGCTCTGAGGAAAGAAATAAGCTATCTCCTGAGCAAGGGATATTTGAAGGATCTCCTGGGAAGAAAGAAGAATAAGGGTCAGGATACTGAGAAGGATCCTGAACGAGCAGCATCACCTCCTACGGATGCCAAGATAATTAACTTTATTTCAGGAGGATCCGACATTTGTGGGACTTCATATTCTGCTGCCAAGAGACATGCAAAGGAGGCTAAGGCCGAAAGAGGAGATAAGCTAACCAGGATGACGACCCTCACGACTGATAAAGTGATCACCTTCGACAGTGATGATAGGGATACTGT